>CACVCL010028851.1:0-88338 GCA_902729485.2 Mus minutoides | reverse complement strand
GGCATGGAGTCGGCAGACACCCTTACGGTCCCTAGAGGATTCTCCATGTAATCTTGGGACCACTGGTGAGTGGAACAAAACTTCTGTTCCAATCCAATTGCGCGGAACCTGAGACAGCATTAGCGAAGCAGAAAATCAGCTAGACCAGGGGCACAAATCCCTTCCAGTTGGTGCCAGCATCTGGTCACCTTGGGCACAGAGTCCGCGGACACCCCCATGGTCCCTAGAGGACTCTCCACGAGTTCTTGGGACTACTGACCTGACAACTCCACGCTCCTCAAAGGAGACACCACTCTCACGCACTGTAACACGCCCAGGATCTTAGGATAACAGTATCCCAGGATAACAGGAGCTGGGTCACACCAGTATTTCAGGGGCTCAGTGGAACTTGACTGCCAAGATCTCAAACTCAGACACAGAGGAGTCCAGAATCACCTGGGATTATAAGAAGGACAGGCTCTAATCAGATATATTGAGGACAGCAAGCACTTGAGATAATCAGATGGCAGGAGGCAAGCGTAAGAACAGAAGCAACAGAAACCAAGTTTACTTGGCATCATCAGAACCAATCTCTTCCATCATGGCAAGTCCTGGATATACCATCACACCAGAAAAGCAAGGCATGGATCTAAAGTCACTTCTCATGATGATGATGGAGAACTTTAAGAAGGAAACACAGGAAAACACGGGTAAACAACTAGAAGCATTTAAAGAGGAAACACAAAATTCCCTTAGAGAGTTACAGGAAAACAATACCAAACAGGTGATGGAATTGAACAAAACCATCCAGGATCTAAAAATGGAAGTAGAAACAATAAAGAAAATCCAGATAGTCCCTCGGCCCTTCCTTTCCAACTTGGGCCCTCCCAGAATGGCTCCCGCAAAGAAGGGTGGGGAGATGAAGAAGAGCCGTTCTGCCATCAACAAGTGGTGACCCAAGAATACACCATCAACATTCACAAGTGCATCTATGGAGTGGGCTTCAAGAAGCGTACTCCTTGAGCACTCAAAGAAATTCAGAAGTTTGCCATAAAGGAAATGGGGACACCAGATGTACGCATTGGCACCAGGCTCAATAAAATCATCTGGGCCAAGGGAATAAGGAGCTTTCTATATAGCATCCGAGTATGCTTGTCCAGAAAATGTAATGAGGATGATGATTCCCCAAACAAGCTTTACACGCTGATAATTTAAGTACCTGTTACCACATTCAAAATCTACAAATGGTCAATATGAATGAGAACCTGCTCAATGTCAAATAAAGTTGCAGAACTGCCAAGAATAAAATAAATAAAAATTAAAAAACCCAAAAGGAGATAACTCTGGAGATAGAAACTGTAGGAAAGAAATCAGGAATCATAGATACAAGCAACAGCAACAGAATACGAGAGATGGAAGAGAGAAGCTCAGTTGCAGAAGATTTCATAAGGATCATGGACACAGCAATCAAAGAAAATGCAAAATGCAAAAAGATCCTAACTCAAAACATCCAGAAAATCCAGGACACAATGAGAAGACCAAACCTATGGATAATAGGAGTAGATGAGAATGAAGATTTTCAACTTCAAGGGCCAGCAAATATCTTCAACAAAATTATAGAAGAAAACTTCCCTAACCTAAAGAAAGAGATGCCCATAAATATATAAGAAGCCTACAGAACTCCAAATACACTGGAACAGAAAAGAAATTCCTCCAGACACATAATAATCAGAACAACAAATGCACTAAACAAAGAAAGAATATTAAAAGCAGTTAGGGAAAAAGTTCAAGTAACATATAAAGGCAGGCCTATTAGAATTACACCAGACTACTCACCAGAGACTATGAAAGCCAGAAGATCCTGGACAGATGTTATACAGACACTAAGAGAACACAAATGCCAGCCCCGGTTACTATACCCAGCAAAACTATCAATCACCATAGATGAAGAAACCAAAGTATTCCATGACAAAATCAAATTCACACAGTATCTTTCCATGAATCCAGCCCTTCAAAGGATAATATTGGAAAAACAGCAATACAAGGATGGAAACTACTCCCTAGAAAAAGCAAGAAAGTAATCCTTCAACAAACCTAAAAGAAGACAGCTCCAAGAACAAAATCCCAACTCTAACAACAAAAATGACAGGAAGCAACAATTACTTTTCCTTAATATCTCTTAATATCAATGGACTCAATTTCCCAATAAAAAGACATAGACTTACAGACTGGCTATACAAACAAGACCCAATATTTTGATGCTTATAAGAAACCCATCATTGGGAAGAAAGACCCCTTGGTCATGCAAACTTTATATGCCCCAGTACAGGGGAATGCCAGGGTCAAGAAGTGGGAGTGGTTGGGTAGGGGAGCAGGACAGGGAGTGGGGGAGGGTATAGGAGACTTTTGGGATAGCATTTGAAATGTAAATGAAGAAAATATCTAATAAAAAAATTTTAAAAAACCTTACAAAGTAAGAAGTAAAAAAAAGAAATAATATTTATTCTTTGAAAATTTTTATTCTATATACAACCTTGTAACTGCAATGTGTCTATATTGTTTAACAATAAAAGTGATACATCATATTTTACCACTTCCTTTCAGTGTCAACAGGAAGTTATGTGTGATGCAAAAAATAATAGCTATGGAAATATAAATGGAAATATGTAGCTGGAAAGTGTATAAATAAAACTGTATCCAGGTGTTATAACTTCTTGTGATGGACTGAAGACTAATGGCCTCCATATGCTCATATATCTGAATACTTAGTCACCAGTGACTGAAACTCCTTGAGAAGGATTAGGAGGTGTGAAATTTTGGAGTAGGTGTGGTCTTGTTAGAGAAAGTGTTTCTAAGGGTGGACTTGAAGTTTCAAAAGCCGAAGCCAGATCCAGTCTTTCTCCCTTTTCCTACAGATCAAGATGTAGATCTTAGCTATTGTTCCAGAGCCATGTTCCCATCATGATGATAATGAACTGACCCTTTGAAGTGTAAGCAAGCCCCCAATTAAATGCTTTCTTTTGTAAGGTTGCCTTGATTATGGTGTCTCTTCACATCAATATATCAGTGACTAAGACACACCTGTTTCAGACATTACAACAAGCTATTCCAGATTACAGAAATTCAGAACAACAGATATCAATTTTGTTTGAGTCTGGAGGTTGAAAGTTAAAGACTAAGATTGTGATAATTTTTCTTTTAATGAGAACCAATTCTCCTTTAAGCATTTACTTCATGACTGATACTCAATATGGAATGAATGCTCCTATGTCTCCAAATCATATAAGACATGGGAGTAGAAAAAGCCATTTAATCATTTATAATCATTTCAAAAGTCTCTTATCAATTTCAAACTACACTGTTCTCTATATTGACAAATTATTCTGTTCCAACACTAATTTTAGATGGTATATGAAAAATACCCATATCTGTAGAAAACCCAATGGTTCACTAATATGATATATTTGAAAGATATGAGCTTAGTATACAAAGTCAAATACTTTGCTTTATACCAACAATAAGCAAATATTGAAATTAAAAACCCGGTAACATTCATGTTAACATGTCCAAAGGCACTTAGTTACAATCTAACAAAAGATTTATATAATCTCCATGAGTCTCTCAAATAATAATAATAATAATAATAATAATGATGATGATGATGATAATAATCCTCTTCCAACTGAAAAGATGGAGAGATAAGAAGCTAATTTCATGGATAAGGACACTCACTAAGGTTAAGATGCGAGTTCTTTTAAATTTGCTACATAGAGCCAGTGTAGTCTCCCTGAGAACCACAGCAAGTTATTTTTAGATATCAACAAATTCATTTTATAGTTTCTATGATGAGCCAAAATACCAGAACAGCCAAGACAACATTGAAAGGGACGAGCTATTGGAGAACTAATTTTGCCTTACTAGAAGATGTAATATAAAGTTACAGTGCACAACAGAGTATGATATTGGCAAACAATTGACAGTTACATCGGTTGAGTAAAATGAAGTCCAAAATAGACCCACAAAAGTAAAGTTTATGAGTCTAAAGATCTTGTGCATCTCATGAAAATGAGATAAATTTTTTTTCTGGATAAGACTCAACCTGAAAATCCATGGACTCAACAGAAGTGTGCCGGTCATCTCAGTAACTCAAAAGATTTAAGTTAGTACTCCTTTCCAAATGAGAAGAATTTCTGCAACCAATGACCACTTACTTCCAGAACTTCGTGGTCTGAGGTCCTCTCCATGCTCATTATAACCTTATTCCTGCAATTTGGCAGACTTTCTTGCCTAGAATTGTTTTGTGTCTAGGGCACTAAGAGTGTGTTGAATTTCCCTGCTTCCTGCTCCCACAAAGTGTCCATATATTGCATTATCTGGTGATTTTCCCCAGAGTACAGTATACTTATAGATTTTTTTAAATAGCAAAGAAAAAATAAAATGAAAGAAAAGCAAGGTTAAAAAAACCCACAAGACATATGAGAGAGGAATTCTTTACTACAGCCCTATAGTTTACAACTGATCCAAACTGGAAACGTAAGCTAATGACAGAGCTAAAATGTCACAGAATGATTTTAGTGTCCTACATTTGACAGGGATTAATGACTGACCATGAACAGTGTTCAAATAAGCAGATCAGTGAAGGAGGAGAGTCAATTCAGTAGCGGGACAACGAAGTTACCAAAATTGAGAAAATGATCAGTAACAGTGGAGAAATATAAAATCATGGACCATAATCTGGAGAAGGAAAAATGCTTTTAGAAGAGATGGAGAGTGTTTGAATATGTTTAAGTTAACAGCAATATGAAAGGATTTTCCAAAACACAGGAGAAAATTCAGTCTCTCTCATAGAGGCCAGCTTGATTTTGTGAGATCCTTGCTCACAGAAGAAAGTTTGAACCCCAAATTCCAGGACATAGGAGTAGCTAAGTCAATCTGTGAGACATTTTCAATTAGGCATGTTCTGTTTTAAGAAGTTATTTTTTTGTTATGTTTATGGGTGTTTGACTGCATGTGTCTATGTACCCAACATGGGTGCAGTGACTGTAGAAGCCAGTAGAAGGTATCAGATCCCCTCAAACTGTAGTTACAGGGATCTGGGAGCTATCATGAGAATGCTGATAACTAAACCCAAGTCTTCTGCAAGAACAGTAAGGGATTTTAACGGAGAAACTAGCTCCAACTCCCAGGAAGGGGAATTTTAAAGATTTTTAAAGAGAGATAATTCAGATAAATAATAGACAGTGTACATTATTGAGGACATACCCGGGCATTTGGTTGGAACAACTATAGGTATTAATTTTAAAAAGAACCCTGCTGAGTTATTACTAGGGATTGCATCTTATGAAAAATTATATCAATACTCATAGCAAATGACAATGGATGACCATGAGAATTTAGTCAACAAAAGTCCATTGGGTTGCTGCAAAGTGTCATTCAGTGGGTAACTGGTGAGGTGAAATGTGATGGACACTGACATATTCAGAAGAACTTAAGACAGGTTCCAGGAAGTATGCCATAGTGCAAGGATCACACATGGGTGGGGCCATCAACAGCAACCATGTACTTGAAGAACCACCCAGAAATACAACTAGCATCTGCAATTCTACCTACTAACCATGTGTGTACCCATCACCCAAAGCATGTCCAAGGGTGCAGAAAAAGATTTTTCATGTGAGAGATATGTTTCTGAGAGCTTGGAGAATCAGGGCCAGAGACTCAGACTGGAGGCAGAATCAAGCAACACACATCATAATATATCCATATGCTACAACACTGCCCATCTCTCTTTCCTCTACAGGTATTCATATATTTTATACCCAGTGTTAACTGACAGGCCAACTACAGTCTGCTCTATTATTTTTCTATATCCTTTATATTTTCCTTTTTAATTTTCTTCTCCCAGAGAATATAAATAAGCTCATCAGATATGCAAATCTTGACATATCTGTCTCCTGAGAATTAGGATTATCCTGTTTTTTCATGGTATTTTCTTATCTATTCTTCTATAAATTAATTTATCAATCAAGATACCCCTTCTATTACTATATCCACTTATTAGAATCATTTTACTTTCTATATCCATTTCTTTCTCCACCTTTTCTCTGTCAATCTTTTTCTGTCTTGGTTGTGTGTTTCCCTGTTCGTAGCACCTTATTCAAGACTGAAACAAAGGCATGCAAGCTTCAGTGTAGCAGGGATACTTTATTCAAAGCAAAGTATTAATGTCAGTTAGAAATGAATGCACTGCCAAAATTGACAATGGGCCACATGAACACAATGGCCCTAGGGATTTCTTTTAATGGAGTGTAGAGAAAAGGTGGGTTTTGTTAATAGAGGACAAGTGTGGGTGGTTCTCTATTTTGATTGACAGATTTACTTATGTAAACATTTGTCTATCATGCATTTCCCTTCTTATAATTAATCTGATATTGATCTTATAAAAGCTGCATGATACATATTCTAAGATAATAAATAGGGAATGGTCTATAAAATTTCACCTGTGGGAAGAATTTTGTCTTCTTGTGCACAAGACAAAGTTTAGTCTAAACTATATTGGTTTTCCCATTTTTGCATTTGGTCATAAGTGTCATACAACTGAATAAACTGTAAGTTTAATGGAAATTAAAGGGACGAGAAACTCATTCCACTGTTCAGAGAGGGCTATGCATATGCAGCTTCATGCAGGTAGAGGTCTACTAACAGTTTTCTAGGTGCACTCTTAGGATAGATATGTATGTACATAGAATCTAAGGTAAGGATCTCAGGCTGCCAAGAACATTATTAGAATGTGAGTTTGTGCATAGACCAATCTAAGTAGACTCCCATGGGACTAAACTATTCTCTATTCTAGCCCATCTTGACTTCCCCTGAGGGCTTATTTGTTACAGAAATCGAAGGTAGAAGACTAGTCTCGCTGGGATTGAGTGAGGATATAGAACTGAGGAGGGAAGAATTAGTCTGCGCTTAAAAATTGGCCTGTCCTTAAGCTGTTATATCTTTGGGCATCTTTGAAGAATATCTATAAAACTGCTTAGTGCTTTGGTCCAGGATGTAATAGATATTTCTCCTAAATGTGGATGTCCACATGATTTTCCTACTTTATTTTTTCTAGTGGAAGTTGTTGGTCACCTATAAGTGAACCTGTTGGATGAGAAAAGCCATAGAAGTCTATTAAGAAGATGAGCAAGAGTAACCAAGAGAATCAGGGGTCACACAGGAGCGCCTCAGAGGAGCCTTACTAACAGTATCCAGGTCTCGGATGCTAAAAGTATGTTGTCAAGATGTCAATTGAATCTGATTCCCTGGAGGATATATTTTCCAATGTGCTGGGCCACTTTTCAAATTTACCAATATAAAACAATTTACATAATAAACATAAGAATGTTAGGTCACAAGTGTAATTATGCAATAATGATTATTTTAGATAGCCTAAAATATGTCAGAATAAATTTTGGCTCCAAATTTATAACATTTTAGCACTGTAAAACCACAGATGTTCTTACCAGCTGTTCAGCCTTGTAGAGACCTTAATAAAAGCCACATCACAAGTTTGAACCTTATTTCACAGTTCTTTAAGGTAGCCAACACAAGGCCATTTCATTTGGAGACTAAAAGTTGTTTGATGTTTCAAAATCTAGGAAGGCCATCTCTATAGTCAGGTAAAGACGAAGCTAAATGATCAGGGAAGTAGTGTTCAGTAGGCAGAACAATCATTAAGAAAAGAAATTTGAAGATGAATGTAAATCTATTGGCCACATAATCTGACAATGTTGCTGACCCATAGTATGACTTTATGTAGGCTCTGAGGAGCATCCCTCCCTTTCCCTTCCATTGCTATGGTTGCCCATCTCTGCACCAAGTTAAACAGCTGATCCAACACTGCAGCTGTAGTCAAGGTGTTGAGGATGTAGTCTGGTTACTCTATTCATTTGCCTGCTTGTTCTGTTTAACTTAGGTACCAATTCCAAGTTACAGTCCATAGCTTGTGGCAGTAAAGACAGAAATGTCCAAGAACTAGCAACAGTGTATTGTCATCGGTTCTGTCGTATCTCACAGCCATAGACATCAGAATGAAAAGGATCATCTCCCTCTGGCTCTGGCCCACAGGATCTGGTATTCATGGTAAGGATATGGACCTAAGAGTTTTCAGTGTCTTGGCATCTCATTGAAAAATAAAATAATAGCACACACCAATTGGAAAGGAGGTAAGAGAATTTTAAAAACAAAATTACAGCATAGAATGTCTCAAAAATGAAATAAATGGAAGTCAATACAGATAAAGAGAACATTCAGATTCTCTCAAAAAAAGAATTTCCCTTGGTCATATTATAATTAAAACACCAAATATACAGAATGAAGAAAGTACATTGAAAGTGACAAAATAGCAGGGCCTGTAGAATAACAGACTTTAAGCAGAAACTATAAACGTAAGGGGACCACGGATGGAGAAATGGCCCAAGGGTTAAGATGTAAAGAGCACTGAGTGCTCCTACAGGGGACCTTGTGTGGTTTCCCAGCACAACAGTGGACAACTAGGGGTTCTGGTGCCCTCCTTTGTCCTTCAAAGCAACTGAATGTGCATAACATATACATAAAATAGAAAATCAATCAATCTTTCAATAGAATCCATTCTGAAAATCATGACAGTGCTGGGAAATCACGTTATCTGATTTTGCCTGCTCTCTGTTCTACTCTAGTTCTTCAAATATTTAATTTCATTTTGCACACCATCATCACAGTTCTCTTTCTCAATGCATTTAAACTCCTATTGTCCTCTGCACTTCTGTATATTTAGCCCTGTTAGTAGTTTCTGTGGATTTCTAAAGGTTAGAAATAGCTTGTCTACTTGCCTGCACTCCCATTATCCCTTCTGCCTAATTCTGTGCAGCACCCTAATACTGCCTATTGCTAACCTTAGTTAGTGATTGCCCATGAAGGATTAAATTCACACATACTAGGCAAGGACTTAACCTCTAGGCTGTATCCCAGTCTTTTCTTTTTCTGAGTAAAAATTATAGAATAGTCTAAGGCCTGTTAACTCACAATAGAAAATATTATTTATGACCATCAAGGAATAATATATAAAATGTGATCCAAGTTTTTATAAACCACTATTTGGAGTGACTCACACCAATTCTTTTTTCTTTTAAATTGGTTATTTTATCTATTTATATTTCAAATGTTATCCCCCTTCCCAGTTTCCCCTCTGAAAAGCCCCCTATTCGCTTCCCCTCCCCCCTGCTTCTATGAGAGTGATCACAGACCTATCCACACACTCCTTTCTCACTACCTTAGCATTCCTCTACACTGGTGCATCTAGCCTTCACAGGACCAAGGGCATCCCCTCTCATTGATGCCAGATAAGGCCATCCTCTGCTACATATGCAGCTGGAGCCATGGATCTCATGGTGCACTCTTTGGTTGGTGGTTTAGTGATAGGACTATTCTATAATCATTATTTAACTTACCAAAGGCAAAATAGGGCAATAGGACAAAGACTCACATGAATTTACAGTGATTAAGTTTCAAGATTTTCATAATGAAAGAAAATTGTTTTAGTGTTTAGATCTTACAATAAGGAATATTATGGAATAACTCATAGTCTCATTAATCTATTTAGCTCTAGAAAATATAAATCAACACCTTCAATATGATGGTATGGTAAGTATCATTGAATCTTATAAATATATATATTTCATTTTCCTGTACTAGGAAGTTTACTATTCCACCATGAATTTGATCAATTTTAAAAGTCATGATAATGTAATCAAGGCTGCTAACATTTTTTTATGAATTGCATTGTTTGTCATGTTCTTTAACACAAAAATATTCTAGCTGACAGATAAATTGATACCTTCCATGTTGTTATGGCAACAACTTTTAGAATATCAACTGTGACAGCCATGTCTGTCTTTATCCCTGGAATTAACAATTGTCTCAACCACTGAGTTTGTGTTTAATAAGTATTTTTGAAATGAAAATTGAGCTACTTTATTGATTAAACTTTCATACAACATTATCAGGTTTAAAATGGACAGCTAATGACTTTGTTGGAATCGTAGTTTTGACCATGTATATGTACATCTACATGCTAGTGTGATACACACAGTATCCATATACACATATGAGATGATGCACATGCATATGTGTGCTTGTTGAACTCTGGAAAAGGAAAAGAAGTCTCTGGTCTTAAAATATCTAGACTGACTCAAAATTGTTAAGTTTTGATTATAGGTAGGAATTCAGGCAAGATTATGTGCCTATGTGTATATTTGTTTAAATAAAACATTCTCAAATTATAGACACATTAATATATCATTAGGAAATATATGAAATATCTAATAGGCTATTTTGGGGGCTATGTCTGAATATATTATATAAAGTTATGATAATGAGAAACGTTCTTAGTCTTAAACATATGCAAGAGCAAATTTTGAAGCACTTAAATAAAAAACAATGGTTCATGAATTGAGTATAGGAACAGTTTCTATTATCTTTTAAATAAATCACTTAAAAATGAATGATTTAGGGCATAGGGGATGAAACTTGATTATGCACAGCAGTGTGGCAGTAGTTAAAGCACCTGAAACCAATGGGAACTTAATTTGGAACTACTGAAAATCTTTACCTCATATTTCTCTCTCGGAAACTTTTGGTACCTTTGGTTTTGTAACTGAGTCAAAATTTATGGTAGACTTAAGACCTACAACGATTAAATGTATAAGTTAAAGAAACGGCAATGATATGACTGTACAATAAAAGGGGTAGGAGGTCAACTCTTCTGAACGTCTCTGAATTGTTTAGTGGTTACGGAAAAAAGAGAAAGAGAAATCGAGAAACCTTAACAACGCACAGTGAAGAAAAGCCCCTATAGGTTTTATTTAACCTTCACATAGTATAATTGATATGGGTCACTCTTTTATAAGAGATTAATTTTTCCATGAAGTACAGTGAAATCATTATTTTGCCACAGCTACACTTTCTTATATTGTTATTCCAACAAGAAATATATGATTGCTTAAGGAAACAGGAGCTCTGCATTCTTCAGGCTGCAGTGCTGACTCAGTCATGCAGAACTAACTTCCTGGCGGTCTCTGAATACACACCAAGCTGCTCTGTAGCTGTTGCTGACAATGAACTAGTGACTGGAAAAAGAAATCTTAAACACAGTCACATCTCCAGACTCTTAAAATCCTGTTCACAAGGCATGCTAGCCTAATACACCACAGAGTGGGAATATATTTAAAGAAAATGTTTGAACGGTATACAAAGCGTTTCATCTAATTTTTTTTTTTAGAATTGCTAGGCACCTAAAACTCATTGGAGTACCACAATTCTATTGAGCCTTTCTAATGGATAATTAATTGTTAAAAATTTGCTTATTCTATACTAAATATTCAGGAGATACTAAATGAGGTAATTTAAAAACTTTTTTGGGGGACCATTTATGGAAAATCTTAAATTGAGCAACTAGTTTTATGGGAAGTGTTACTGTGCTATATTTTGGAAGGAATAGACCACTTTCATGGGTTGGTTTGTTAGTATTTATTAATTGAGATGATTCAAATGATTGGTTTTTGCTTAAAGTACAAATATTGAAACCAGTTTGATTTTGCAGAAAGACTTCAGTAGTTGGCAGAAAATCAATCTGAGAGTTACATCATGGAGCTCAGCCCATGGTGCGGCAGGGGCTAATTGTGATGGTGATCTCCTGGCACAGAACAAGCCCTTTAGTAACAGGCCTTGCCAAGTTCATTTGGGAAGCTACTTGTATTTAGGAAGTATGGTGAATCAGAGGGTGTGGGGAGAGACTTAGTATTGAAAAGCAGAGATTAATTGAAAAATGTTAAAGTCGGAGATGGCATTAGATAAAATTGTTTCCATCATCTGCATTTTAATAATTAGTATAAAATATAATTAGCATAGAGTCAAATTGAATGAGGCTTTTAGCCAAATTTTATTGTCTGTATCATTGGGTAAGTATGGTCGGTATTTTCTAATCAGAATTAATCTTATTTTAAGAACTATGATAAAATACTTTGTGTGTTGAAGATATGGTAAAGAATGAATCTAAAAGAATTAGGCCCTTGAAAGTGCACAATTAAGTTGATTAAGGTAATTTTATTAAGTTCAGGACAATGATTTCTTTTTATTTATTGACTTGGTCATTAGTCTTAAATATCAACAATTCTTTCACTGAATCTAAAATCCATAGAGCTCATTAACTTATTAATGTGTCACTTTTCCTAGTTTTTACCTCATCAGATCCTAGAAACAGACTGTAAAATTTGTCAATTTTTAAAGTATGTACATTTTTCAAGGATTTCAAGTCAGTAACATAAAGTTTACTGTTAATATGTTATTCTAGCCAGTAGAAATTATGTTCTGGAAATGTAAACATTTTTTTTTTTTTTTTTTTTTTTTGGTTTTTCAAGACAGGGTTTCTCTGTCTAGCCCTGGCTGTCCTGGAACTCACTCTGTAGACCAGGCTGGCCTCGAACTCAGAAATCCGCCTGCCTCTGCCTTCCGAGTGCTGGGATTAAAGGCGTGCGCCACCACGCCCGGCTCAAATGTAAACATTTTTAAAAATCAGTATGTTCCAGTTTGTGACAACTCCTGAAAATGTGTTATAAAGAGTTTAAAGAGAAATTTCTTTGCTTGGCTGTAAAGTTTAAACGTGTCATTTTCCTTGTTATCTGGTATGTCTCCTGGTCTTCATATTACCACAGGATTCGTTTTAGAACATTCTTCTGTTCTCCCCTCACTGATGACAATTGTCATCACGGCAACTTTTCATCTTCCCTTAACAGCATGTTAATCTATATCCTTAAATGTGTCAGTTAAGTTATAAAGGTCTGCACGTGTTATATTTTATTGGAAGGTTTTGCTTACATCTGATAGTATTGAAATATTGCTTTGTTTATGCTTTATATAGTTAGCTATTTTTTTTTCAAATTTTCTGCCATGTTTTCTCTCCACTTTAAAGAACAGTAAAGGACATCAGTTACTGACTTGCCTTCCTGTCAGTCTTTTTGTGACTGTGCCTCATTACACCTTCAGATTCCATAATTGTACACTTTGTTTTTCTTGCCACAGGAGGGCATCTGTGATCCCACAGACCTAACTAGTGATTAGGTCAGAAAAAGATTTGTAATCTTTGCTGGGAGATGTGTGTGTGTGTGTGTGTGTGTGTGTGTGTGTAAATCATTCATGATTAAGATTTTTATAACTTTGTCTGTAGTTTTACGTGTCTTGATCACCATGAGAAGATTATGAAAGAGTCAAGTCAACACTAAATAATAGTAAGGGAATGAGAATCCTATTTTTTCTGAGCACCTACCAATCTCCAAATCTCTTCATATGGGAAATAGTCATGTTACACTTCTTTTCCCATTGTATGCATCAGGAGATTTGAGTCACGACCCAAACAATGCATATTTTGACATATTTTAAATCTTAAATCTGAGGAAATTGATTTACATTTATCTTTAAATCAATTTTGTGTATTTATTATGCGAATTATAAAATTTATTTAAAGTAATTTAGGATACTTAAAAATATATTTCGATGATATTTTCACACTGGTTTAGCTGCAGTTCCAGGAAAATTTGGCTAAGTTTAAAATGTTGGCTTCTTCATTTCAAGGCCAGCATTACTTATTGTATTTGTGTTCAAGAGGACCGAGAACTGCTATCCTTTGTTTACATATTGGCCAATTTATTATAATATCGGTAATTATTTATATTATACTGATGATTGTTGCATTTTCTATATGATTATTTTTAACAAATGCTATAATTTGTAGGTTATTTATTTTCTTTTGATTAATAATTTTATTCATTTACATTTTAAATGATATCCCCATTCTTGGTTACCCCTTCATAACCCCCCAACCCAATTTCCCTCTTCCCCCACCCCTTTGCCTCTATGAGTGTGTTCCTCCATTCATTCACCTACTCTGGCCCAACCACTCTAGCATCCCTTTACCCTGGGGCATAAAGCCTCCTTCCCTTCTGACTGATGTCAGATAAGGCCATCCTCTGCTACAAATGTGTCTGGAGTCCTGGCTCCTTATATGTATACTCTTTGGTTAGTGGTAGCTGGCAAAACCACTTTGGAAAACAAGCTGGTGGTTTCTCAAAAAATTGCAAATAGTTCTACCTGAAGACCCAGCTATACCACTACTGGACATATAACCAAAAGATTATCCAACAAATAACAAGGACACATGCTCCACAATGTGAATAGTAGCCTTATTTATAATAGCCAGAAGCTGGAAAGAGCCCACATGTCCCTCAACAGAGGAATGGAAATAGAAAATATGTTACATTTGCATAATGGAGTACTACTCAGCTATTAAAAACAATGACTTGGTGAAAAAAGTATCAACCTGAGTTAGGTAACTCAGTCACAAAAGAACACATATGGTGTGCACTCACTGATAAGTGGATATTATCCCAGGGGCTCAGAAAACCCAGGAAACAACCCAGGTGTTTATCTTATTTATATATCTCTTTCACATTTTAATTTTGAAAATATCTCACATGTATACCCTGCACCTTTGGAACACAGTCTAAGAATATAGTAGTGTAAGGATCACTTCGGGTTACAAGTGAGTGGTGTGCAGTGTGGGCATTGAGAACCACGGAGGGTCTGGTTTCAGCAGCAGCAGCAGGAACAGAGGAACTCCGCCCAACCGGAAGCTGGGACCTCTTCCAGCCAGGACCAACCCCGTCATCATCCCTCTGAGCCCAGTGGAGGCCACTAGGGTCGCTTGTGCACTCTCCACACCCCAGGACATTAGGATCACCTCAGGGTTATGGGTGAGTGGTGCGCAGTGTGGGCTTTGAGAACTGTGGAGGGTCTGGTTTCAGCAGCAGCAGCAGGAACAGAGGAACTCAGCCCAACCAGAGGCTGGGACCTCTTCCAGCCAGGACAACCCTGGCCATCTTCCCTCTGAGCCCAGCGGAGGCTGCTAGGGCCATTTGTGTGCTTTCCACAGCCCAGGACATTAGGATCACCTCTGGATTATGGGACCTTCGGATCACCTCGGGATTACAGAAGAGAGGCAGCCTGCTGTGAGAGTTCTGACCCTAGAACTCAGGAAGTGGATCAGAGCTCCAGTCTGCTAGACACCAGACTTGCATGAAAAGATCTTGGCTTCAGAGAGTGCTCTAATCACTGGATCTCTAGGAGGAGTTGGTCTACCAGAAGTACTGTCAGAGGCTAAGAGAATCACAGGAGGATCAAGCTCAAACCAGTGAAATCTTGGACATTAACATCAGATATCTCCAGAGGGCAAAAGGCAAATGTAAGAATCTCACTAACAGAAACCAAGAACAATGGGCATCATCAGAACCCAGTATATCCACTGCAACGAGTCCTGGATACCCCAACATGCCTGAAAAGAAAGACGCAGATTTTAAATCATATCTCATCATGATGGTAGAAGATTTTAAGAAGGACATTAATAACACACTTAAAGAAATACAGGAGAACAATGATAAACAGGCAGAAGCCCTTAAAGAAGAAAAACAAAAATTCTTCAAGGACCTACGGGAGGACACTGCTAAACAGGTAGAAGACATTAAAGAGGAAATACAAAAATCCCTCAAGGAATCACAAGACAACACTGCTAAACAAGTAGAAGCCCTTAAAGAGCTACAGGCAAAACACTGCTAAACAGGTAGAAGAAACGCAAAAATCCCTTAAAGAACTACAGGAAAACACATACAAACAGGTGATGGAAGTGAAGAAAACCATTCAAGATCTAAAAATGGAGGTAGAAAAACTGAAGAACAAGAATGCACTAAATAAAGACAGAATATTGAAAGCAGTAAGGGAAAAAGATCAAGGAACATATAAAGGCAAGCCTATTAGAATCACTCCAGATTTCTCACCAGAGACTATGAAAGCCAGAAGATCCTGGACAGATGTTATGCAGACACCACTAAGAGAACACAAATCCCAGCCCAGGCTACTATATCCAGCAAAACTGTCAATTACCATAGATGGGGGAAACAAAGTTTTCCATGACAAAACTAAATTCACACAATATCTTTTCAGGAATCCAGCCCTTCAAAGGATAATAATGGGAAAACACCAACTCAAAGAAGGAAACTACATCCTAGAAAAAACAAGAAAGTAATCCTTTAACAAAACTAAAGGAAGACAGCCACAAGAACAGACTCCCATCTTGAACATCAAAAATGACAGGAAATAACATTAACTTCTCTCTGATTTCTCTTAACATCAATGGACTCAATTCCCCAATAACAAGGCATAGACTAACAGACTGGCTACACAAACAAGACCCAACATTTTGCTGCTTACATCCTTAATCATCAGGGAAATGCAGATCAAAACAACCCTGAGATTCCACCTCACACTAGTAAGAATGGCTAAGATCAAAAATTCAGGTGACAACAGATGCTGGCATGGATGTGGAGAAAGGGGAACACTCCTCCATTGTTGGTGGGAATGCAAGCTGGTTCAACCACTCTGGAAATCAGTCTGGCAGTTCTTCAGAAAATTGGACATAGTACTACCAGAAGATCCTGCAATACCTCTACTGGGCATATATCCAGAAGATATTCCATCTGGTAACAAGGACACATGTTCCACTATGTTCATAGCAGCCTTATTCATAATAGCCAGAAACTGGAAAGAACCCAGATGTCCTTCAACAGAGGAATGGATATAAAAATTTTGGTACATTTACACAATGGAGTACTACTCAGCTATTAAAAAACAATAAATATATGAAATTCCTAGGTAAATGGATGGATCTGGAGGCCATCATCCTGAGTGAAGTAAACCATTCATAAAAGAACTCACATAACATGTACTCACTGATATGTGGATATTAGCCCGGAAACCTAGACTACCCAAGATACAATTTACTAAACACATGATACTCAAGAAGTTCCTTCTAGTTTTACACCTGTGCAGTGGGGAAGGATCTTAATTCTTGTTTCGTGTGTAACTTTCTCAATGTCTCTAGTACACACTTCGACTTAGGTTTGGATGGACCCAACGACTGCGGCTGCCAGGGATCCATCCCACAATCAGCCACCAAACATAGACACTATAGCATATGCCAGCAAGATGGTGCTGAAAGGGCCAGGATATAGCTGTCTTGTGGGAGACTATACCAATGCCTGGCAAACATGGAGGTGGAAGCTCACAGTCAGCTATTAGATGGAACACAGGGTTCCCAAGGAATAAGGAGCTAGAGAAAGTGCCCAAGGAGCTGAAGGGGTCTTCAACCCTCTAGGTGGAAGAATAACCATGAACTAACTAGTACCCCCTGAGCTCATGTCTCTAGCTGCATATATAGAAGAGGATGGCCTAATTGGCCATCAATGGGAAGAGAGGCCCCTTGGTCATGCAGATTTTATATGCCCCAGTACAGGGGAACACCAGGGCCAAGATGTGGGAGCGGGTGGGTAGGGGAGCAGGGCTGGGACGGGGGAGGGTATAGGGAACTTTCTGGATAACACTTGAAATGTAAATGAAGAAAATAACTAATAAAAGTTGAAAAAAAAATAAAAAATAAAATAAAATAAAGAAATAAATAAAGCAAAAAGAAAAGAAAAAAAAAAGAATAGAGTAGTTTGAGAAGAATTCTGTGTGCTTGTGACAAAACTCCAAGAAAGCCAGACAAGAGTCTTTTGACCTCAGTTTCTTCAAAAACATGGAATTGTTCTTGGGCTATATTTGAGGTGTAGCAGAGAGGAACTTTCTATGATTCATTACAACTGGCTGCTGTTGTTTGTTTATATGCCTTTATTGGGAAAACGTACTTGCCCTGCGCAGCTTGTCCCTGTGACTGTGCACTTTACAACTGTAATTCTTCTTAACCTAAGAGAATTAATTGTCTGATGATCTGAATAAAGTTGGCTATTGCATGAAACTTTAGTTTGTCTTATTTGTAGGCTCTATTCTCCCAGGTCCCACAGTTTGAAGAGCTGTAAACTATGTAGCCTGGTCATTGTTATGCACACATTCTTTCTCCAGATTACCCTGCCCCATAATGTCCTTCCTAGACTCATGTTTCCTAAAGTACTTTTTTAATATTTAAAATAATTTTAACCAGTTTTATTATTCATTAAATCTTTACTTGTACTTGTGTTTTATTTTTCTTAAGTTCTTAGGAAGTTTGCTCATTATGTCACACATTCATTTGAATTTCTTTTTTTTTTAATAAAAGCTTGCTGAGAACTTAATTCTTGAATCTTATTTTAAATAGATCTCATTCCTTTCCTATATTCATTGAAATGTCATTGTTTATATATCTTGAAAGCTTCTTCAATCATGTTTCACAGTAATGGCAATACCTTATGTTTGTCTTATAACAGTATAACGTATAGGCTTTTCAAATATTTATTTTACAGCCTGTAAAAAATACTTATTAAAATTGTTTCATTTTCTTTCAGGTAATTCTCCTCAGATTGCAGATTGGTATTTTTTCCCATTGTCATGGCTGTTGCTTGTTTATCCATCTTGAAGTAGGAGCATTCTACATAGGAATTGATGTTGGCCCAGCAACAATGTGTAAATTCTCTTTGATGTATGTTAATGTTAGGCTAAGTAGGATTAGAAAAATTTTCTGTTTTCAAGTGTGCAGTTTAGACATGTCTGAACACTCAGTGCATTCTTATGACCTTACAGTATTCATACAAATTGCTTTACCTTGCTATAATGGGTAATATTCAATACAACAACTTTCTGGTTTCCTTTCTGAGAGAAGAAGAGCAATAAGTATGTAATAATATGTAATTTTCAAAAAGTAATTTATTTACAACCCAAACACCACCCTCTCTAGGTTCTCCACTCGCGGAGTATTTCACCCCTTCTTCTTGGCTCTGAGAGGGTAGCTCCCCCTTGGTATCCTCCAGTCCTGGCACACCATCAAATCTTTGCAGGATTAGGCCCATCCTCTCCTACTGAAGCAGAACGAGGTAGCACTCTGTTAGATATGTGCCAGAATCATTAGATTAGTCTATTTCATGCTCTTTCATGAGTGGCTCAGTCTCTGAGGGCTCTCAGGGGTCCAGCTTAGTTGGCACTGTTGGTCTTCTTATGGGATTGTCATTCCCTTTACTTTCTTCAATCCTTTCCCTGTGTAATGTTTGACTCTGGGTCTCTGCATCTGGTTCAGCCAATTGCTGGGCAGAACCTCTCAGAGGACAGTTATGCTGGGCTCCTGACTGTATGTGTAATAGAATATCTTTAATAGTGTCAGGGATTGTTGTTTGCCCATGGAATAGTTTTCACATTGGGACAATTATTAGTTGACCATTCCTTCAGGTTCTATACTATCTTTGTCCCTGAATCTCTTTTAGACAGTACAGATTTTGGGTCAAAAGTGTTGTGGATAGGTTAGTCCTTCCTAGACTCATGTTTTCTAAAGTACTTTTTTAATATTTAAAATAATTTTAACCAGTTTTATTATTCATTAAATCTATTTACTTGTACTTGTGTTTTATTTTTCTTACGTTCTTAGGAAGTCTGCTCATTATGTCACACATTCATTTGAATTTCTTTTTTTTTAATAAAAGAAATTGCAGATTGGTATTTTATCCCTCCACTGGGGGTCCTGCCTGGCTACAGGAGATTGTCTCTTCAGGTTCCATGTCCCTACTGGTAGGCATCTCAGGTTTGGCTACCCACATGGATTCCTGGGTGTCTCTCCCATCACAGGTCTCTGGGACTTCCTAGAGATATAGTCCCTACTCCTGAGCAACTGCAGATTTCCATTCATTCTCCTGGGCCTCTGGGCTTTTCTTCTGTCTATTTCCACCCCTGATCCTGCCACCCCAGGTCCCCCCTTCCTCTACCTCCCATGACTCTTTCTAAGTTCCCCCTTCTAAGTGAAATTCAAACATCCTCACTTGGGCCTTCCTTCTTGTTTAACTTCTGTTGGTCTGTAGGATATATTATAGGTATTTTTTACTTTATGGCGAAAATCCACTTATTAGTGAGTACATATATGTCATGCATGTCCTTATGATTCTGAGTTACCTTACTCAGGATATTTTCTAGTTCCATCCATTTGCCTGCAAAATTCGTGATGTCAATGTTTATAATAGCTGAATAGTGTTCCACAGTGTAAATTAACCACATTTTCTGTATTCACTCTTCAGTTGAAGGACATTTGTGTTGCTTTCAGTTTCCAACTATTACAAATAAGGCTGATATGAACACACTAGAGCAAGTGTCCTTCTAGAATGGTAGAACATGCATCTCTTGGGTCTTCAGGTGGAACTATTTCCAATTTTCTGAGAAAATGTCAGATTGATTTCCAGTTTGCAATTCCACTAGCAGTGGATGAGTGCTCCCCTTCCTCCACATCCTTGCCAGCATGTGTTGTTATCTGAGCTTTTCATCTTAGACATTCTGATTGGTACAAGGTGGAATCTCAGGATTTTTTCCCCCCCAATGACTAAGAATTTGAACACCTTTTAAGTCCTTATCCTCCATTCTAGATTCCCATTTTGGGAATTTTCTTTTTAACTCTGTTTCCCATTTTTTAAAACCAGATTATTTGGTTTGTTTGAGTCTAACTTCTTGAGTTCATTATATATGCAGATATTAGCCCTCTGTTAGATGTAGGATTAGTGATGATATCTTCCCAACCTGTGGGCTGTAGTTTTGTCCTTTGGATATTGTCCTTTGTCTTAAAGAAGCTTTTCAGTTTGATGAGGTCCCATTTATCAATTGTTGATCTTAGAGTCTGAGCCATTAGTGTTCTGCTCAGAAAATTGTCTCCTGTACCAATGTGATTAAGGCTATTTCCTGCTTTTTCTTCTATTAGTTTAGTGTATCCAGTTTTATATTGAGGTCATTAATGTAGTTGGACTTGATTTTTGTGCAGGGTGATAAATACAAATCTATTTGCATTCTTCTACATGCAGACATCCAGTTAGACCACCACCGTTTGTTGAATATTTTTTTCTTTTTCCACTGCATGGTTTTGGCTTCTTTGTCAAAAATCAAGTGTCCATAAGTATATGGGTTTATTTCTGGGCCTGCAATTTGACTCAATTAATCAATCTGTCTGTTTGTATACCAATATCATACAGTTTTTAAAAAATACTATTGCTATAAAAAATACTTTTGCTATGTAGTATAGCTTAAAGTCAAGGATGGCGATACCTCCAGAAGTTCTTTTTGTATAGGATTTTTGTGGCTATCCTGGTTTTTGTTTGTTTATTTGTTTAACCATAGGAAGTTGTGAATTGCTCTTTCAAGGACTGTAAAAAATTTTGTTGGAATTGCATTGAATTAGATTTTTTGTTTGTTTTTGTTTTTGGTGAGATGACATTTCATTATGTTAATCCATGAGCATGAGACATCTTTCCATCTTCTAACATCTTCTTAAATTTTTATTTCTTCAGGGATTTGAATTTCTTGTCATACTGATCCATCACTTGCTTTGGCAGAGTTACACCAAGATATTTTATGCTATTTGTGGCTATTTTGAAGGGTATTGTTTCCCTATATTTTTTCTCTCCAGTTTATCTTTTGTATACGTGAGGGTTACTGATTTCTTTGTGTTCATTTTATTTCCAGCCACTTGGCTAAAGTTGTTTATCAGATGCAGGAGTTCTCTGGTAGGATTTTGTGGGTTGCTTATGTATACAATTATGTCATTCCCAAATTATGATACTTTGATATTTTCCTTTCCAATTTGTACACCCTTGATCTCCTTTTTTAATTGATCTAGCTATAACTTCAAATACTATATTGAGTAGATAGGGAGAATGTGTGCAGCCTTGTCTTTTCCATGATTTTAGTGGAACTGTTTCAAGTTTCTTTCCATTTAATTTGATGTTTCTTTTTTATTAATCATTTTATTTGTTTACATTTCAAATGATATCCCCCTTTCCTGTTATTTCTCCATAACCCTTCTATTACATCTCTTCTCCCAGTCTCCCCTTTGTTTCTATGAGGGTGCTCCTCCACCTACTCACACACTCCTGCCTCACCACTCTAGCTTGCTTTTGGCTTGCCATATATTATTATGATTTTTATCGTGTTTAGGTAGGTGCCGTGAATCTTTTCTCTCCTAGACTTTTAACATGAAGGGATGCTGACTGTAGAAATCTGGTGGCCCCGAGAAGACCGCCACCACCGCAGCCCCGGAAAAACTGCCACCGGGCTCCAAGAAAACTGCCTCCGGCTCCGGGAAAGCCTCCAGCTCCCCGCCATTACAAGATGGCGGGGACAGGATGGCTGTCATGGAAGAGAGCCTAGTGTGCATGCGCAGCTCTCTTCAGGATCTCCTCAGGCAATAGCCCCTCCTGAATATGCTAATGAGGCACAGCTAGTTGCACCAATGAATGGCCCATATGCTAATGAGGTGTAGCTTGGTGCACCAATCCACAACCGCTACCACACCCTCCCCCTTCCCTGGGAGAGTATAAAAGCAGCAGCTCTGCTGCTGTCCAGGGTCCTGGGAATCTACTATCAAGGTGCTCCAGAATAAAGCTGACTGAGAAGATCCCGGTGGTGGCATGACTTTATTCTTGCCGAGGGAGGCACATCACAGCTGACTATCACCCAAGGTTTTCTCAGCATCTAATAAAATGATCATTTGATTTTTGCCTTTCAGTTTCTTTATATTGTATATTATGTTGATGGATTTTTCTACATTGAACCATCCATCCCTTTATCCCTGGGATAAAGCATACTTGATCATGGTAAATGATGTTTTTCTAAATTTATTTTATTGGTTATTTTATTTATTTACATTTCAAATGTTGCCCCCTTCTCAGTTTCCCCCCTCAGACTCCCCCATTCCATTGCCCTCTCCTTTGTCTCTAAGAGGGTGCTACCCTACCCACCTACTCCCTCCTGCCTCACCTCTCTAGCATCCTCCTCTGCTGGGCTCTTTCTTTCTTTTCTTTCTTTCTTTTCTTTTCCTTTCTTTCTTTCTTTCTTTCTTTCTTTCTTTCTTTCTTTCTTTCTTTCTTCCTTTCTTCCTTTCTTCCTTTCTTCCTTTCTTTCTTTCTTTCTTTCTCTCTCTTTTCTTACTTTTTTCTTTTCTTTCTTTTCTTTTTTTTTGGGGGGGGGCATTTAATAACTGCTTTTATTTCCTGAGGGGTTAAGGGACTGTATAGATATTTTACCTAGTATTGATTTAACTTTGGTAAGTGGCATCTGACTAGAAAATAATGAATTTCATTTAGATTTTCCAGTTTTGTAGAGTATAAGCCTTTGATAGTAAGACCTAATAATTTTAAAAATTTCCTTAGCTTTTGTTGTTACCTCTCCCTTTTTATTTCTGATTTTGTTAATTTGGATACTATCTCTGTGCCTTTTAGTTAGTTTTGGCTAAGGGTTCATCTGTCTTGTCGATTTTCTCAAAGAACCAGCTCTTGCTTTTGTTGATTGTATTTTTTTTCTTGTTTCCAATTGATTGATTTCAGCCCTGGGTTTGACTATCACCTGTGATCTACTCCTCTTGGGTGTGTTTCTTTTTATTCTAGAGCTTTTGGGTGTGGTGCTAAGATGGTAGCATGAAGCCGGGCATGGTTGAGCACACCTTTGATCCCAGCACTTGGGAGGCAGAGGCAGTTGGATTTCGAGTTCGAGGCCAGCCTGGTCTACAAACTGAGTTCCAGGACAGCCAAGGCTATATAGAGAAACCCTGTCTCGAAAAACAAAAACAAAACCAAAAAACAAACAAATAACAACAACAAAAAAAACCGAAGAAAAAGGAAATGATACTATAAGATCTCTCCAACTTCTTTATGAAGGCACTTAGTGTAATTAATTTTCCTCTTAGCACTGATTTTAATGTGTCCCCTAATTTTGGGTACATTTTTCCTTAATTTTCCTTAATTCATTTCTTAATATTCCTTCCCTGACCAATTCAGTAGAGACTTGTTCAGTTTCAACAAGCATGTGGGTTGTCTGTTGGTTCTGTTAAGTCCAGCCTTAATCTGTGGTGGTATAATAGAATGCAAGGTGTTATTTCAATCTTTTTTTCTTTTTTTTTTAATTTGTTGAGGTTTATTTTGTGTCTGATTATATGGTCAGTTTTTGAGAAAGTTCCATGAGGTGCTGAGAAAGTATATTATTTTGGGGGTGAGAGGGCAAGGTTCTGTAGATAGCTGTTAAATCCATTTGTTTCATAATATCTGTTATTTTCATTATTTCTTTATTTCTTATCTGTTTGATGACCTGTCCTTTGGTTAAAGTGGGATATTGAAGTCTCCACTATTATTGGGAGGGTTCAATGTGTGATTTAAACTCTATTACAGTTTTTTGGTTGTTGTTGTTTGTTTATTTGTTTTAAGAATGTATGTTTCCTTGCATTTAGGGCATAGATGTTCAGAGTTGAACTATTATCTTGGTGGATTTTTTCTTTGATGAGTATGAAGTATCCTTTATCATGTCTTTGGATTACTTTTGGTTGAAAGTCTATTTTACTAGATACTAGAAAGGTTACTTTACTTTTTTTTTTTTTAGGTCTGTTTGCTTGGAAACCCTTTTTTTCCTACCCTTTACTCCAAGATAGTGTCTATCTTTGTTTCTGAGGCATGTTCCTTTTTTTTGTTCCTTCCTTCCTTCCTTCCTTCCTTCCTTCCTTCCTTCCTTTCCTTTTTTTTTTTTTAAGATTTATTTTATTTATATGACTATACTGTATCTGTCCTCAGACACACTAGAAGAGGGCCTCAGATCCCATTACAGATGGTTGTGAGCCACCATGTAGTTGCTGGGAATTGAATTCAGGACATCTAAAAGAGCAGTCAGTGCTCTTAACTGCTGAGCTATCTCGCCAGCCTGGCATGTTTCTTATATGCAGCAGAATAATGGATCCTGTTTATGTACCTAGTCTGTTAGTCTCTGAGTTTTTATTGGTGATTTGAGTCAACTGATGTTGAGAAATATTAATGACCAATGATTGCTAGTTCCTGTTGCTACTGTGTGTGTGTGTGTGTGTGTGTGTGTGTGTGTGTGTATTCTTTTAGGTTTGTTGTAGGATGATTAATTTCTTGTGATTGCTTGGATGTAATTACCCTCTGTGTGTTGGGAGTTTTCCTTCTAGTATTCGCTGTAGGAATGTAATAGAAAAATATTGCTTAAATTTATTTTTGTCACGGAACATTTTGTTTCTCCATATATGGTGATTGAGAGTTTTGCTGTATGTAGTAGCCTGGCTTTGCATTTGTGGTGCCTAGGGTCTGCAAGACATATGTCCAGGATCTTCTGGCTTTATGCCATCTTGAGATGCCCAGTGTAATTTGGATAGGACTGCCTTTATACATTATTTGACCTTTTTCCCTTATAACTTTTAATACTCTTTCTTTATTCTGTACATTTAGTGTTTTGATTATTATATTATGATATTATGGATTTTATTTTCTAGTCTGATCTATTTGGTGTTCTGTAAGTTCCTTGTAAGTTTATAGTCATCTTTTTCTAGGTTAGGAAAGTTTTTTCATATGATTTTGTTGAAGTCGCTTTCTGGTCCTTTGAAGTGTGAATCTTCACCCTCTTCTATTCCTATTATTCTTAGGTTTGGTCTTTTCATTGCAATCCAAATTTCCTGGTGAATCTTTATAGCTATGTTAGTTATTATTGTTCATTTTCTAATGAAAGAAATAGTATTTATGTAACTTATCAATAAAATTTTAATTCTACCCATGTCCCATAAAAACTAGTGTGAATCTGTGTTTGTTATAAATATTAGACAATACTGGATACATTTTATTAAATGTTTTATAATGAGCACTGGAAACCTCAAGGAGCAGTAAATTCTGAATATGAAGTAAAATAAGGTGTTATACTATGTGTGTGTGGTAGAGTACCTGATATAAAGTTGAGGTCATTCTTTCCAGTTAGAGTCTGATAATAGCATGTTGGTTTCCAATATCTTCTTGGGAGAAAGAACTGCTCGGATCACTGCTCAGATCCACAGAAAGTAACAGAGAAATGAGAAGTAACACCAGGTATTAAAATCTTACTGCCAGCAGAACAAGGCTTCCAATGTTTCTGTTTAGAATCAAATTCAGGGGGAAAGTGTTTGGATTTCAAATTAACATGGTTTATAAAGCAAGTCAGTTGGCAGTTAAGTCAAATGCAATATAGCACTCCCAGAAAGAACCTTATGAATATTAAGAATCATAAAAAAGCGGAATCAACTCAGCTCATCTAGAATATTCTACAGATCACTGCCTTCAATACTAGCTCAAGAGATTCATAGTCTGGTGGTGGTGAACTGTGAAACCTGATAAATCTTCTGACACATAATATATGAGAAAGTGGGATAAATGTGGATTTTGTCTAGATCTGGATTGATATTAATCTGTAATTATTTACATGAAGATATAGTGAGGAAGTATTAACCTCGATTAACTGTCATCTCAAAGGCTTACTACCGAATAAGTTCACACTTCCTCACTCTTTCTGAACTCTAGCTCTCTGGTTTGACTCACTTGTTCTGGTTCAATTCCTCTCTAACCTGACTGATTCAATCTGTCTTCTTAGGGTTTCTCACTGACTTGCTCTGCTTGGTCTCGAACTAACTCTGACAAAGTGTTCTTATCTTCTTGTTCCTTCCTATTATCTGTCTTCAACTGCCTCTGCTGATCTATAGTGAACTGCATGAACACTTGAGTGAACTCAACTCCAATGAACTGCACTCTCAACTGAACTGAACTTAACTGAACTGTCCAAAGCTGCACTGACTGAACTCAACTGACATGCACAGAACTGACAGAACTGACTTTAACTCATCACACTGACTTAACCAAGGTGACTGACTAGAACTCAGAGATAAGTATGTCTCTGTCTCCCAAGTGCTGGGATTAAGGATATGTACTTGTTCTATACCAGAGAAGCTTTGAACTCAGATTTGCTTGCCTCTGTCTCCTGGGATTAAAGGCATGTCCATATTCCACCTGGATCACGGAGATCTAGAAGGTCTTTGGATGTGATTGCTTTCCAGATAAGCCACGTTCCTGGAAAAATATTCTTCTACATGTAGAAGAATAATAAGATTATGAAGGAAAAGTTCATTGAGATTAGACAGATAGGCCATGAGCATAGATCTGCACCATGGCTGATCTTATCCTAGTGACATTGTCTGTTTTGGAGGAAACCACACACCTGAAACACTTACACATATAAAGAAAAGATAGTGAAATCAAATGACTACTAAGTATTATAGCCACACAATATGGTATTTGAATATTGAGATGGAAAGGCAGATCTTTTAGAATAATGGTTATTCAGAAGTAGAAATGTCTTAGAAGACCGTATTTCAGTTTTAAACCATCTTAGTGAGCACAGTTGGATTGTCTCTCTTCCAGAATTATGTCTCCCAGGAGTCAGGCAAATTCTAAATGAATTCTCTATAGAGAAAAATAACATTATGAAAGTCTGATTTTTTTCTCCATATTTTCCATACAATATTCACCACTCAATCAAAATTAACCAGACATGTCAAGAATATAATAATGTGATTTTTAGCCATAACAAATAATGGATAATTGAAACAGAACTATTGGGAATTCAGATAATGGAGATGATAAAACAGACCTGAATGCTTAATATGCACATGGAAATATATGCTACAATAGAAAACTTCAGCAGATAATAGGAAATCAAGAGCTAAGTAGAAATTCTAAAATAGAAAAACCCACTAACATGAATTAAGCAAAGGGAAGACATGATAAACCACAACATGATTATTATAAATTCTATTTATAGTTTTATGCATTTCATGTTTTATGAATTAATGTCATATTTTATTACTTTTAAATATGTATTAGCTTCATTTAGAACATATCTTGCATAATTTTGGCTCTATTTTTCCTACATTCATATGCTTGCAAATATATTTACTACATAGCTAGTACAAGGACAATATATATATATATTCAGGCCTTGTGTCAAAAGGGATGTAAAATTAGATCATTCTTCTGATTTGAAACTTCCTGAGCATGTTAATAAAATGTTGGGAAAATACAGCATTAATTTTGTGTGCTTTTAAAAGTTATTTGTCACCTTTCAATACTTTTGGTAATTCATTTTCATTTGTTGTGGAAAATTTTCCCATGATGATAGTCACTGATTACTAGGCTCCCGTGTTTTGGTGATAAACAAGACCCTTATAATAATGATCATGTGTACTAAAGAAGAGATATTTAGCAATGAACAAACATTACTAAACCATATATTTGTTTCTGTTAGAAGGTTTGAAATTGGGAATTGTGCAATGACCTGTTAGGATAAGAGGAATGATGAAGGTTTCATTAATCTTTTCCCTAATGTTTTGTGATGAGTACTTGAGGATTAGAAAGCAGAGGTAGTTATTTAAGTATCCCAGTGGAATCCACACTCATAGGAAAAGCTAAGGACAAAGGACAGGTAAAATGTATTGATCAAGACAGAAAAAACAGCCATCTTCCTTCTGAGCACAGCAGAAGCTTCTGGGACCTCCTGAGTGCTCTCCACACTGAAGGACCTCAGGATCACCTCAGGATCACAGGTGAGTGGAACACAGCATCAGCTTCAGGAATTGCAGAGGGTTTTGTGCCAGCAGGAGCAGGAACAGAGGAACTCTGCCAGACCAGAGGCTGGGTTCTCTTCCAGCCGGGGCCACCCCTGCCATCTTCCTTCTGAGTCCAGTGGAGGCTGCTGCAAGGGCCTCCTGAGTGCTCTCCACAATTACTGGTGAGTGGAGTGCAGCTTCAGTTTCAGGAATTGCAGAGGGTCTTGTGCCAGCTGGAGCAGGAACAGAGAAACTCTGCCCGACCAGAGGCTAGGGTCTCTTCAAGCCAGGCCACCACCGCCATCTTCCTTCTGAGCCCAACAGAGGCTGCTAAAGCCTCCAGAGTGCTCTCCACACCACAGGACTTCTGGATCGCCTCTGGGTCGCAGGAGAGTGGAGTGAAGAGTTGGCTGAAGGAATCTAGGAGGATCTTGTGCTGGCAGGAACAGGGAAGAAGGAGCCCCACCCGATCACTTTAGGATCAAGGCCAGAGCTACCCCTGCCATCTTCCTTCTGAGCTCAAAGGAGGCTGCTAGGGTCTCTAGAGTGCTCTACATGCCACAGGTCCTCTGGGTCCCCTTGGGATCACTGGACCCCTACCACACCTAGGACCTCCTAAGCACCTGAGAGCAGGTTGGCAATAGAAGCAACAGAGCCAAGAAGGTCAGGGTCCTGTTGGGCCTTCAACCTCAGCCAGGAGACAGAGCTGAGAACCAGACCCCTGGGCAGATTCCTTGCCAGAAGAGAGTCAGCCTTCTGGGAGAGTTCTGACCCTAGAACTCAGGAAGTGGATCAGAGCTCCAGACTACTGGACATCTTTCCTGCACGAGAAGAGGTTGCCTGCAAAGAGTGCTCTGATCACTGGAAATCAGGGGAGATTTGGACTCCCAGGAGTACTGACAGAGGCTAACAGAATCACAGGAGGATCAAGATCCAACGAGAGACAGCTTGAACATTAACATCAGAAATTTCCAGATGGCGAAAGGCAAATGTAAGAATCTTACTAACAGAAACCAAGAAACAATGGGCATCATCAGAACCCAGTACACCCATCCCAATGAGTTCTGTATACCCCAACATGCCCAAAAAGCAAGACTCGGATTTTAAATTATAACTCATCATGATGGTAGAAGATTTTAAGAAAGGCAATAATAACACACTTAAAGAAATACAGGACAACAATGCTAAACAGGTAGAAGCCCTTAAAGAGGAAACACAAAAATCCCTCAAGGAATTACAGAAGAACACAGCTAAATAGGTAGAAGCCCTTAAAGAGGAAATACAAAAATTCCTCAAGGAATCACAGGAGAACATTGCTAAACAGGTAGAAGCCCTTAAAGAACTACAGGAAAACACTGCTAAACAGGTAGAAGAAACACAAAAATCCCTTAAATAATTACAGGAAAACACAACCAAACAGGCAATGGAAAAGCTTCGAAGATCTAAAAATGGAAGTAGAAACAATGAAGAAAACCCAAAGAGAGACAACTTTGTAGATAGAAACCCTAGGAAAGAAATCAGGAACCATAGATGTGAGCATCAGCAACAGAATACAAGAGATGGAAGAGATAATCTCAGGTGCAGAAGATTCTATAGGGAACATGGACACAACAATCAAAGAAATTACAAAATGCAAAAAGATCCTAACACAAAACATCCAAGAAATCCAGGACACAATGAGAAGACAAACCTATGTATAATAGGAGTAGATGAGAATGAAGATCATCAATTTCAAGGGCCAGCAAATATCTTCAACAAAATTATAGAAGAAAACTTTCCATATCTAAAGAAAGTGATGCCCATGAACATACAAGAAGCCTACAGAACTCCAAACAGACTGGACCAGAAAAGAAATTCCTCCTGACACATAATAATCAGAACAACAAATGCAATAAATAAAGGTAGGTCTGTTAGAATTACTCCAGACTTCTCACCAGAGACTATGAAAGCCAGAAGATCCTGGAAAGACTTTATACAGACCCTAAGAGAACACAAATGCCAGCCCAGGCTACTATACCCAGAAAAACTCTCATTTAACATAGATGGTGAAACCAAAGTATTCCATGAGAAAACCAAATTCACACAATATCTTTCCACAAGTCCAGCCCTTCAAAGGATAATAATAAGAAAACACCAACACAAGGATGGAAACTACACCCTAGAAAAAACAAGAAAGTAATCGTTTAACAAAACTAAATGAGCCAGGCTTGGTGGCACATGCCTTTAATAATAGCACCTGGGAGGCAGAGGCTGGTGGATTTCTGAATTTGAGGCCAGCTTGGTCTACAAAGTGAGTTCCAGCACAACCAGGGCTATACAGAGAGACCCTGTCTAGGAAAACAAAAACAACAACAACAAAAAACAAACACCCCCAGCCCCCCCAAAAAACTAAACTAAACGAAGACAGCCACAAGAACAGATTCTCAACGTTAACAACAAAAATGACAGGAATCAACACTAACTTTTCTTTGATTTCTTTTAACATCAATGGACTTAATTCCCCAATAACAAGACATAGACTAACAGACTGGCTACACAAACAAGTCCCAACATTTTGCTGCTTACAGGAAACCCACCTCAGAGATAAACACAGACACTACCTCAGAGTAAAAGGCTGGAAAACAATTTTCCAAGCAAATGGTCCAAAGAAACAGGCTGGAGTAGCCATACTAATATCAAATTGACTTCCAACCTAAAGTGATCAAAAAAGAAAAGGAGGGGCACTTCATACTCATCAAAGGTAAAATCGACCAAGATGAATTCTCAATTCTAAATATCTATGCTTCAAATACAAGGGCAGCCACATTCATAAAACAAAACAAAACAAAACAAAACAAAAAAAACTTTAGTAAAACTCAAAGCATACATTGCACCTCACGCATTAATAGTGGGAAAGTACAAAACCCCATTCTCACCAATGGACAGATCCTGGAAACAGAAACTAAACAGAGACACATGGGCACTAACAGAAGTTATTAAACAAATGGATTTAATAAATATCCATAGAACATTTTATCCTAAAAAAAGGATATATCTTCTCATAACCTCCTCCAAAATTGTTCATATAATTGGTCACAAAACAGACCTTAACAGATACAAAAATATTAAAATTTTCCCATGCATTCTAACAGATCACCATGGACTAAGACTGATCTTCAATAATAGCATATGTAATAAAAAGCCAACATTTACATGGAAACTGAACAACACTTTACTCAATGATACCTTGGTCAAGGCAGAAATAAAGAAAGAAATTAAAGACTTTTTAGAGTTTAATGAAAATGAAACCACAACATACCCAAACTTATGGGACATAATGAAAGCAGTCCTACAAGGAAAACTCATAGCCCTGAGTGCCTACAAAAAGAAACTAGAGAGAGCATACACTAGCAGTCTGACAGCACACCTATAAGATATAGAACAAAAGGAAGCAAATTTACCTAAGAGGAGTAGATGTCAGAAAATAATCAAACACAGAGCCTAAATCAGCCAAGTGGAAACAAAAAGAAATATTCAAAGAATCAACCAAACCAGGAGCTGGTTCTTTGAGAAAATCAACAAGATTGATCAACCCTTAGGCAGACTATGTAGAGGGCAGAGGGACAGTATTTGAATTAACGAAATCAGAAATGAAAAAGGAGACATAACAACAGATCCTGAGGAAATCCAAAACTTCATCAGATCCTACTACAAAAGCCTATACCCAAACAAAACTAGAAAACATGGATGAAATGGACAACTTCTTAGACAGATACCAGGTACCAAAATTATATCAGGATCAGATTAACAATTTTAACAGTCCCATTTCCTCTAAAGAAATAGAAGCAGTCATTAATAGTCTCCCAACCAAAAAAAGCCCAGGACCAGATGGGTTTAGTGCAGAGTTCTATCAGATCTTCAAAGAAGACCTAATTCCAACTCTCCTCAAACTATTCCACAAAATAGACACAGAAGGTACTCTACCCAATTCGTTCTAGGAAGCTACCATTACTCTGATACCTAAACCACACAAAGATCCAATAAAGAAAGAGAACTTAAGACCAATTTCCCTTAGGAATATCGATGCAAAAATACTCAATAAAATCCTCACAAACCGAATTCAAGAACACATCAAAACAATCATCCATCACGACCAAGTAGGCTTCATCACAGGGATATAGAAATGGTTTAATATTTGGAAATCCGTTAATGTAATCCACTATATAAACAAACTCAAAGACAAAAATCACATGATCATCTATTTAGATGCTGAGAAAGCATTTGACAAATACAACACCCCTTCATGATAAAAGTCATGGAAAGAGCAAGAATTCAAGGCCCATACCTAACCATAATAAAAGCAATATACAGCAAACCAGTAGCCAACATCAAAGTAAATGGAGAGAAGCTGGAAGCAATTCCACTAAAATCAGGGACTAGACAAGGCTGCCCACTTTCTCCCTACCTATTCAATATAGTACTTGAAGTCCTCGTCAGAGCAATCTGATAAAGAGATCAAGGGGATACAAATTGGAAATGAAGAAGTCAAAATATCACTATTTGCAGATGATATAATAATATATATAAGTGACCCTAAAGATTCCACCAGAGAACTCCTAAATCTGATAAACAGCTTCAGCACAGTAGCTGGATATAAAATTAACTCAAACAAATCAGTGGCCTTTCTCTACACAAAAGATAAACAGGATGAGAAAGAAATTAGGGAAACAACACCCTTCACAGTAGTCACAAATAATATAAAATACCTTGGTATGACTTTAACTAAAGAAGTGAAAAATCTGTGTAAGAACATCAAGTCTCTGAAGAAAGAACTTGAAGATCTCAGAAGATGGAAAGATCTCCCATGCTCATGGATTTGCAGAATTAATATAGTCAAAATGGCTATCATGCTGAAAGCAATCTACAGATTCACTGCAATCCTCATCAAAAATCCAACTCAATTCTTCACTTAGATTGAAAGGGCAATTTGCAAATTCATCTGGAATAACAAAAAACCTAGGATAGCAAAAACTATCCTCAATTATAAAAGGACCTCTGGTGGAATCACCATGCCTGACCTCAAGCTGTACTACAGAGCAATTGTGATAAAAATTGCATGGTACTGGTACAGGGACAGAAAGGTAGACCAATGGAATAGAATTGAAGACCCAGAAATGAACCCACAGACCTTTGGTCACCTTATCTTTGACAAGGGAGCTAAAACCATCCAGTGGAAAAAAGACATTTTCAACAAATAGTGCTGGCACAACTGGAGGTCAAGATGTAGAAGAATGCGAATTGATCCATTCTTATCTCCTTGTACAAAGCTTAAGACTGAGTGGATCAAAGAACTTCACATAAAACCAGAGACACTGAAATTTATAGAAGAGAAAGTGGGGAAAACCATCAAAGATATAGGCACAGGGGTAAAATTCCTAAACAGAGCAGCTATGGCCTGTGCTGTAAGATCAGAAATCAACAAATGAGACCTTATAAAATTGCAAAGCTTCTGTAGGGCAAAAGATACTGTCAATAAGACAAAAAGGCCACCAACGGATTGAGAAAGAATTTTTACCAATTCTAAATCTGATAGGAGGCTACTATCCAATATTTACAAAGAGTTTGAGAAGCTGAACTCCAGAAATTTAAATGACCCCATTAAAAATTAGGGTACAGCACTAAACAAAGAATTCTCAACTGAGGAATACTGAAGGGCTGAGAAACACTTGAAAAAAATTCTCAACATCCTTAATAATCAGGAAAATGCAAATCAAAACAACCCTGAGATTCTACCTCACACCAGTCAGACGACTAGGATCAAAAATTCAGGTGACAGCAGATGCTTGCAAGGATGTGGAGAAAGAGGAACATTCCTCAATTGCTGGTGGGATTGCAAGCTGGAATCCACTCTGGAAATCAGTCTGGCGGTTCCTCAGAAAATTGGACATAGTACTACCAATTGATCCAGTAATACTTCTCCTGGGCATATACCCAGAAGATGTTCCAACTGGTAACAAGGACACATGCTCCACTATATTCATAGCAGCCATATTTATAATAGACAGAAGCTGGAAAGAACCCAGGGTCCCTCAATAGAAGAATGGATACAGAAAATGTGGTACATTTACACAATGGAGAACTACTCAGCTATTAAAAACAATGAATTTTTGAAATTCTTGGGCAAATGGATGTATCTGGAGGATATCATCCTGAGTGAGGTAACCCAATCACCAAAGAAGTCACTTGATATGCAATCACTGATAAGTGGATATTAGCCCAGAAACCTAGCATACCCAAGATACAACTTCCAAAACACAAGAAAATCCAGTAAAAAGACCAACACATGGATACTTCATTCCTCCCTAGTATAGGGAATAAAATATCCATGGAAAGAGTTACAGATAAAATGTTTGGAGCTAAGACAAAATGATGAACCATCCAGAGACTGCCCCACCCAAGGATTTCATCACATAATCAGCCACCAAATGCAGACACTACTGCATATGCCAGCAAGATTTTGCTGAAAGGACCCTGATATAGCTGTCTCCTCTGAGGCTTTGTCATTGCCTGGCAAATACAGAAGTGGATGCTCACTGTCATCTATAGGGTGGAACACAGGGTCCCCAATGTAGGAACTTGAGAGAGTACCCAAGAGCTGTAGGGGTCTGCAACCTTATAGATGGAACAACAATATGAGCTAATTAGAGCCCCCAGAGCTCATATCTCTAGCTGCATATGTATTAGTAGATGGCCTAGTTTTCCATTTTTGGAAAGAGAGGCCCCTTGGTCTAGCAATATTTATATGTCTCAGTACAGGGGAATGCCAGGGCCAAGAAGTCGAAGTGGGTGGGTAGGTGAGCAGGGCAGGGGGAGGGTGTAGGGGACTTATGGGATAGCACTTAAAATGTAAATGAAGAAAATATCTAATAAAAAATAGATAAAAAAGACAGAAAAAGTGAAGTGTGATAGTGGGAATCCTTAGCTCCATAGGAAGGAAGCTTTATTACTATATTCACTACCATATTCAGTATTTTAGATACGGAAAATACTACAAATGACTCTTGGGTGCAGCATCTTAAAACCTAGGCTTGTTTTAAACTAGAAAATATGTAGACATAGTCTAAAAATTGCCTTGGGGGTTAAAGACAACATTCATGTGTTAAGAGATGAGCACACCTTTAAGAAATATTTTTTTAAAAAGATGGAATAGATGAGACCATCAAACAGTTGAATATTGAGAAACAAAGCAAATCTAACAATAATAAACTCCCCATTCAATGCTTGTACAATGTGAGGATACCAGTTATTTGTTATGGTAGAAGTTTCTGGGCAGAGAAGTAATTCAGAAAATACGTAGGCTCAACTGCAATGAGTTTGAATTTAAATAATTTGTATTTCCTTCTACTATAGTTATAAAATAGGGAAGTTTATAAATTTCTATCTTAAGAAGACACTTTTTTAAATGTTTAAATTTGCATTTAACAAGCATAAAATTGATGGGTAAAGTTCTCTGAAGTAATTTGAATAGAAATAACCTGATAAGATGTTATCCTAAAATCACATGAGCACTAATAATATTGCAAAAATATTGAACACTTAAGAATGAAATATATGGGAATGGGGATATGATTTATTCAGTAAAGTGCTTGTGAACAAGTTTGAATATCTGAGTTCATATACCTAGCACCCATGGAAAAAGCCAAGAATAGCTTTGAATGATGAATTTCAGCACTGGGAATTTAGTACCAAAACTATCCCTGGGATTTGCTGGGTAGCCCACCAACCCAATAACTAATCTTCAGGTTCAGATAATGAGTTTATTTCAAAATATGTTGAGAGAGTGATTGAGGAAGACACCGGAAGTCAACTATTGGCCTTTACATACACACATGTGTGTCAGCCCAAATACATACACACATATATACGTATGTCTACAAATACAAGGCAGAAGCAAACAAAAAGAAATAAGCATAAGACTATTTGTTGGGCCGGGCATGGTGGCGCACGCCTTTAATCCCAGCACTCGGGAGGCAGAGGCAGGGGGATTTCTGAGTTCGAGGCCAGCCTGGTCTACAAAGTGAGTTCCAGGACAGCTAGAGCTACACAGAGAAACCCTGTCTCAAAAAAAAAAAAAAACATAAGACTATTTGTTGGGTATAGCAGTAAATAATCACAATTTGCTGTAGATACAATTAATAGCTCCATCTCATTCACTCCAATTCATGAAATTCTATTAACTGCCAAAAGATTAAATTTGGTTTTCTCTTCACCATTTTTACCAACAACATATCAACCCCAGAAATATCTGATAGTTAGTGCCCCAACCTGTTTCAAACATACTTATGTGTCCTTACTGCTAACCTCTATCCATATTGCCTTCAAATTTATCCTTCCAAGTAAAGATGCACATCTGTCCAACTTACCATGATTTATATACATTGATTTTCTTTATTTATTTATTTTTTTAGTATAGAATAGAGTTTATTTAGAGCATGGGGAAGTAAGTTAAAAGAGTAGTAGAGGCAGAGAAAGGCAGAGAGAAGGAGAGAATAGAAAAGTGGAGGCTGGACCTTGTGGAAAGAGAGGGGAAGGGAATAGGGAAAGGGGAGAAGATGTAAGAGAGAGGCATGAGCTTAAGAGCTATATATTGATTTTCAATTTTAAGTTAAATGTGCGGTTATAATTAAGAATTCTATTGTATAATAAGATATAACCTTCAACATCAACTGCATCTAACTTTGAAACATTATTTGTAATTTCACTTGGCAAAATTCAATCGCATGTAATATTGGGCACAATGTAATGTGCTCCCATTCTTTCTCTTTCTTACTTCTCTCTCTGTAATGTTTAGATTATGATAAGTTGTCCTGCTCATCCTTTAAGAAATTTACTATTTTTATTGTGACAATATAGATAAATAATTTATTCTCATAATAATTTTGTAACATAAATTATAAGTAATTACAATCACTAAACTGTATCATAGACCTAAAATACACAATCAGAATTGATAAAAACTGCTAACTCAAAATCTGTATTTTTGACCAAGGTTTCAAAATCCCCTCCCCCAGTAGTAACCTTTAATCTATTCTCTATTTATCTGTGTTTGGTTTTAAAGTGCACACATAAATAATTCAGTGTTAGTATCACAGCTCCTAAAGGTGTTTTCAATTTGTCCACCACAATGCATTCTTGTATACATGTTTATATGTCTTTTCTTTGAGCTGACCTGAATATGTATTTAGGAGTGAACTAAGCAAGCACAATAATATGATACTATTTATAGTATAGATCATATTTTTAAGTTATGTTTAGATAGAATTGAAACATATTTATGAGTGCATTAATTTTTGTTGCATTTCTCAAGTCTAAAAATATAATTTAGAATTCTCTAAACATTTACACAATATATACAATTTCTTTGAAGTATTGACAAAGTCAATTTGATTTTGTTTTCCTCTTCTTAATATTCAGAGCTAGTCTTCTAGCCACTGTAGGAACAGCACTTGAAAGGCCATCCATGTCCTCTTGCTTGTCAATCAATGGCAGACCTTTGTGCTTTATGCTATGAAACTACAAAAATTGGGGAGACAATGCTGCCTCTCACTTCCTTTTGAAATCTTCTTCTGTGTTCTATTCAAGACACTATGGCATTAGTCCACCCTGTTCTTCAGAAATCCACATTCATGATTTCACTTTTTTCTACAGGTATGTCCAATTGGCTGGCTGTGGGTCCCCTGAGCTGCGGAATAGGTGTGAATGTGACCTAACAAAAAATCATAAACTTAGTTAAAACATTATGAGAATATTGGGTGGATTTTCTTTTATAACTTAATAATACAGTTCTCAAGTGTGAACTTTGCTGATGACAATATCATGTCGTAATGCCAAAAGGTTGGACTTGCCTGCCAGCACTTACCTGAAAGGCCTGCAATATTTAAAACTACACATAACCAGTAATAACCATTTTATAACCTGCTCTAACCTTTATTCCTTGCCCCCAAGCTTGCTGCTTCTTTTATACCTGCCTATATTTTATGATAAAATTTGTCAGTCTCTGCCTAATGGTTTCCTTCGTATTTAACAGTTCTCTATTCAGCACTCTTTTGGCCACATTCTTCCTGTGGATCCAAATTTGACTGAGGCAAAGAAACTAGCATAAGCCTTAGAAATACATATAGGAAGTTCTAACCTATGTCACTTCCTCAAAACATACATCTTTACTCAAAGATATTCTTCTATCAAAGTGTCTCAGCTGAAAAATCTTTGTTGATCATGTTTTAAAAGGGGTCATCAATTTTGCCCATACTTTTCAAGTTACTTTGCCAAAAATTCTACTGAATCCCCCCAATCTCTACTGCATCTATGGAAACTAAATAAAAATTCCAACATATTCAGCTGCTTTACACAATATCTGATTTTTGTTATTTAGTGTCTGTACCTGATTATAGAGATCCATGCTTTGATTTAGATGCATATGCTTCTAGTCCTCTCACACTGGCAGACAGCTCCTCAAGGAAGGAAGAGAATACTGAGCAGTTCTTGATGATGGAGATATTTATAGTTCTTTAGTAGACATTCCTGGAAACAAGACTATAATCTTGTTGTAAACAAAAACAATAACGTTGTTATAATCTGTTTGCCTCAGTATGTTTCTGATAAAGTGATTAGCCTTAGTGCACAATCAACTCTTATCAACAATGAAACGTAACTCTGTGTGAGCTAGGAGCTTTCCTTTAGAATCTTATAGGTCCCATGATGTGTCTGTTGTGGAAATGCCCTGGAAACTAGACATTGAATAAGGGGATCAGTGACAGGCAAGTTCACAGTAACAGGTATGGACTGATACTTTGAAAGTACATAGTAATGACATGTTTAGTCCTAGATGAAGAGTTCATTTGTAGGGGGTCAGAGAGGCACAGAGGGCTTGGTTCAGTGAGCAGAAATAATTTCTCTGCTTAAAGGGAGAGAGACACTTTGATTATGGGAAATAAGTGTAAGTTGTCAAGGCAAGGCTGCATATTATCCATGAATTAAAGAAAAGGATGCACAGCAGAGACCTAATTAGTTGGGGGAGACACCGTTATGACAGAGAAGAAGGAGAATCTGATGAAATTCTGTGAGCTTGGACTTGTGATTCAGGTTAACCTTTCAGAATCACCATGTCCATGGGGGTAGGATGGAAATCTAATGAGAACACCTCAAGTTGGCTCTGTATGAGATTAATGGCTACAGCCTAATGTATAAAAATGGGCTTCTTCTAGACACCACTTTTCCCTTGGAGGAAACCCAACTTCTTAAAAATGGTCAATTCTCCTGTAATTTGTGAAGTATAAAAAGTTTCTAATGCTTGGGATTTCATCAAATATGCCCACAACTAAAGAGAATCTGACCATGCACTAATTAAGTCTAAAATCTATGATGTTGAAGTTAGTATACATACACTATTTAAGAATGCTCTTTAGAAATAAAATTTACAGAACTATATTTCTCTCAAAACTATAAAAATTTTACCTGGAAAAGGTCATTTTATAATAATTAAATGGCACTTTTTTATTGTTGCCAATGAATAAATTATGGAGTTTGAATCTACATGCTTAAAGATAATAACTATTCTAGAAGACTTAACCCAGGTGCTGATTCATGCAAAAAGGAATTTTTTAATTCTGACAAGTTTGATCACACATTTTACAAAGTCCGATATATGCAATCCTTTAGGAAAAATGCTATAGTTTCCTTTAAATTATAACATTCTAATATATAAACATCTTATCTCTTTACTCTCAGTAACACATTCAAAGTCCTTATGTTGTCTTAAATAGTGACCATAACTAACTACAACATGCCTTTTTTTTTTTTCAGCAAAAACATGCATGGGAACCTGAAGACTGACTGCCTTTGTGGTCTCTGAGCAAGGTTGGTATCTCTTCACAATTGCCCCCTGCAAGAAAGGGGCATATGAAAGCCATTTATTCATGAATTATCAACAATGAAGTAAAATTCTAAAATTCATAGGTTTGTATAGGTAAGTATAATGTAGACATAACTCTGATAGGAGAAAGGTGATTTATTAATGAATCCAGTTTTTCTCTCTGACATTTATTAATGTCAACACAAAAGGAAGGTGCACCAAGGACAAATATGTGAAGTGTCTAACAAAGTAATCTAAAGGGACAGAGTGTCAGCTTTAACAATTTGTGTACTTCTAGGTTCTAGTGCCTACAAATTTTTGGTAACAACTTTGATGATAATATAATTGCATCAGTTTCTCCTTCTCTATTGTCTCTGTATGTCCTCCTATGTCCCTTACCTCAAACTCACACTACGTCAACCCAACACCTCTCAAACAAATGGCCTTTTTTGATCATTTGTAACATATCTATAAATGCATAAAATTTATGTTATGCTGCACAAAAAAGTTGGCTTGGTTCAAGGTTCAAAATAAAAACATTATGTTTGTATAAAGAACTCCTGTGTAATTCATAAGGTTGCAAAAATCCACTAATATTTTAATAGCCAGGTCTTTATTAATTTAAGAATATGCTATATCTTAATTCACTCATCAGTGCATGAGTCCTAGATACAGAAAAGTATTAAAAACTGGGTGAAAAAAAACTACAGATTTTTTTTTTTTTGCTTTGTTCTGGAGGTGTGAAGCCCAAACTTCAGTGTTTGCAGGGCCATGTTAGCACTCAGGCAAAGAGCTCTTTCTGCTTCTTCCTAGCTGCAAACTGATGGCTGCACAAAAATCTACCATTCCTTAGCTTAAGGGGGGAATCATGCCAAATGCTTCTATTTTCACATAGCTGCCTTCCTTGTATGTATCTTTATCTCCTTTTATTTTCTTGAGAGGAAAATAGCTATATTTGATTAAGGCAGTGGTTCTTACTGGGTCTCAACCTTCCTAATGCTGCAACTCTTTAGCAATGTTCCTCAAATTGTGTTGTAAATGTCTGTGTTTTCTGATACTCTTAGAAAACCACTATGAAAAGGTTGTTTTACACCCCAAAAGGGTCTTAACCTACACTTTGAGAAACACTAGATTAAGGGCCCACTCTCATTCAGAAAGACCTTCATGCTAACCAAGAGTTAGGGAACTCTTTAATCATCTTTTTTGCCCTCTGTAGAGTTACATTCAAAAATTCCAAGAAGTATATAGATTTTGGGTGGGTACCCTCAACCTAGTACACTAAACTCCATTTACAATATTACAATAATCCCTGTGGGAGGAGGGACATACCTTAAACTGATGAGTAGCACTGAGTCTGTTTGTTACAAAATTTATGAAAATATTGAATAGTGAAGCTGTATTTTATTTAATAGAGGCTAAAAAGTCTATGAAAACCATTGTTATCAGTGGATAGATACTTGCCCTTATAGGTTTAATAAAACAGAAACATAATTTGGGCAAAAGAATGGATGAAGTATTAATGTGGTTAATTCATGTGAATATAGATTATGGAGAAGATTTTTTTTTTTTGGTTTTTCGAGACAGGGTTTTTCCGTATAGCCCTGGCTGTCCTGGAACTCACTTAATAGACCAGGCTGGCCGTGAACTCAGAAATCCGCCTGCCTCTGCCTCCTGAGTGCTGGGATTAAAGGCATGTGCCACCATGCCCGGCAAAGAAGAATTTTAAAAGCAATCATTTCATTTATGTTATTTTCCTCTGACTACACTGGTCAGAGCCTTGAAATTCTATTTAATTCTCACAGCTCAGAATTCTGAATGAATTTAGCTGAGATAAACAACCTTTAAGTAATACCCATTTAAAGGCAACTACTGGGGAAATAAACCTAATTTTTTAAAAAATCCACGAGAACTATCCTCAAGGTTAAGAAAAAAATTCAAGCATGGTAGCAAACTTTGTCTTTTCATTACTTAATAAATATTTATTTAACAGCAGCTTTTTGGGTATCTCCATATAGACAATATGCAGTACAGAGAGAAATGCAAACATAGCTTATGTTTATACTGGAAGTTTTTGAAGGAACAGATGTCCTGGAATCTCCAGTGGAGCAATCTGTGCTATGGAGCCATTATGTATAATGCCTTCCTAGTTCCTTTACTTAAAAAGTATTTTAAGGATTTCATTTAAAATGATATAGGAATGCTCATAGAAAACAATGCTTTCAATTTTGTGAATTTTATATCTCAATTCATATGTAAATAAGAGTTTTAGAGTTACATTTATTACATATTCATTTAGAAACGAATTTTAAAGGCAATTGGTTTTATTTCTGTGATTCTTCTCCCCCGAATGGTCAGAGCCTTGAAATTTTATTTAATTTTGAAAACGTTCACGGAAGGAATTTTGATCTCATTGGTTCACTTTCTATTTACTGTATGACCCTAAAGGTAAATGGTCCATTTATTTATTCTTCTTTCTTACACTATTCTTTCAGAGAATGAAGAATTTCACAAGTTACATTGGCTATTTTAGGAATTCAGACTGTCATTTAACAATTTCATACTTTAGGAAAGTTTAAAGAGAATTGGGCTTGGACTTGTGGAAGAAATTTTCAGTGATTGTTTTTACATACACATACAGTTTTAAGCACTGTCCCTACCAATCGCAGTGAGTGCCTTGGGAAGTTTGAAATTGTATTAAAAATGACCAGCTCAATCAAAAGATTGAAATAATTGAAGATTTGGAAAAACAATGGATGTAGTGTGATAGCATATTGTCATGTTCCCTAATTTATGCAGATATACAGACACCAGCATTTCCTTAAACAGAGAATCTGGATTACCCTGGATAATGATAAGATTATTCACTAAAAATTCTTTATTTAATAAATATTAAACAAATACGTACTCATTGGGTGCCTGAGGAGGGTCTTATTCTCAACACTTGGAATATATCCTTGAAAATTGTCTGTCCTGAGGAGCTTATGTTTCAGCTGGAATGAGATCGCAAAAGATAAAAATATGTATTCTTTAAAAACATTATTGGTGCTGTGGAAAAGGATAATTGAAAATTAAACTAAAATATTGGATTTAGTAATAGTATGGGGTTTGTTTTACTAAATATTCTAGAGAGACTGATTGGGAAGATGAAATTTGGTGAGACTGAGATACCCTATGGGGAAAAGGAATATAGAAGAATTTTAGCTAAAACCTTCAAACATGGGAGTGACTTAGCTCATCAATATTTGCTATGCTATTTTCTGAGGAAGTAAGTACTGAGAGGAGCTGGGAGCACTTATTGGTGACCCAACTCAAATAGTCTACATACAGACCATTTTGAAGAAGCTATCTAAAATGAGAAAACATTGCGTGATATTATGCAGATGAGCAGCTGGGTTTTATTTATGTTCCACAAGTACTTCTCAGGTTACATGGGACAAGCAAACATGAAAAATAGGGACAGTAACCTTCTGGAAGGGTAACAGTGATATGAACCCAACACATGGTCATGGTGGAAACACACTGTCTGTGTTTAATAAGTAGAGGATGTAGGACTCCAAGAAGAATATTGCCTTTAGCAGTTGGGTGGGTAGACTTTGTATTAACTGGGATAGGAAATCTATGTGTGTGCTGGGGTGGGGTCATTGTGCAAAGAGAATGTGTTTAACTGTAGAAATTAGATTTTCTAAGAAGAAAGACAAATCAAGTTGACAAAAGTATTTCTGTATTAATTTAGAACAAAAGACATTGGCAGCAGATTATAATACAGAAAACAACAGAAGCAAACAACAAGAAAGCCATTAGCTTCTAGGGAACAAATGAAGATCCTGGAGCTGCTGTGATAAGTTATCACATGACATGGATGTCTTAAAATAACAAAAAGTTACTCTGATATTTCCGAATATACAAGTCTAAAATAAGTTTCCATTGTCTAAATTGGGTGTCATGAGAGATGCGTATTGTCTGGCTTGACTGGTAGAAGCATTGGTTGTTTCTTCCAGTTTCTGGTGTCTACCTGCATGTCTTGGTTATCACTCCATTACTCAACTCTCTGCCTTTCTGTCCACACTAATCAACCTAGTTTGCCTGTGTCAGATTTTCATCTGTCTCCAAGGAAATTCTGGATTATCTTCTTATCTCAAAATGTTTAACCATATCTTCAATAACTGCTTCTGAAATAATGTGCCCTTCCCATTTAAAACTTGATACATTGTTGTTATTATTTTGCCAAAGTATAACTGGGAAAGAAATGGTTGAATGTATATACCAGCAGAACAATTGCCTTATCTAATGGTTTATAACATTATGGAGACTTAATTAATGCATATTAAGCTGCTCATAAATATTAAGTGGAGGGTTGGTTTGTGTTTTGCTATAACTATACACACATAAAATACTATCATTGAGACAATAACTATTTGCATTGTCCTGAGAAGTATTGTTACACCCTGTACCATTTATCCCTCCTGTCCCATCCAGTCCAAATAATGATATGTTTATGGGACAACCTGAAATTTCAGAATTTTGTATAATGAAATAATTATGCAATACATATTACACTTTTTTGAGGGTTGCATATCTTGACTATGTACCCTTCAAACCTCAGTGTATTAATATCAAGAACTGGAGATATTAATTGGCCACTTTCTTTTTATTGTGACAAAACATATTAGTAAATTAGGTAGAAGGAGTTAAAGGCTTATTTAGTCCATGTGTCAAAGGCTCACAGGCCTTGTTGTTCATGGGAAACTCATGAAATCAGGAGCCAAAGGTCAATCTGCATTCACAGAAATAGAGGGAGGTGAGAGAACATGCTCAGTGAGCTTTCTCCTTGCTATTCTGCCAAAGAATCCAGCCCACTGTGGTGTCATTGATCACTGTTACCATAATCATAACCATCATCAGCATCAGTATCATCATCACCACCACCACCACCACCACCACCACCACCACCACCACCACCACTACCACCACCATCATTTATAGACAGAGTTTCTTCATGAAGCTCTGACTGTCGTAGAACTAGCTCTGTAGACCATGCTGGCCAGGGACTCACAGAAATCTGCAAGCCTATCCCTCATTAGTGCTTAGATTAAAGGCATGCACCACAATTGCCTAACTGTGATTCAGTACTAAAGTGATTCTTCTCAACTCAGTTAACCTAATATGAATAATCCTTTACAGGTGTGCCCAGAGGCTTGTCTCCTGGGTGATTCTATATCTTGTGGAGCTATCAATGAGCTATTATTAACCATCACAGGCTGTTGGGGGACCGAAGTCATGATAAACCCTTCCTAATGAAAAAAATTGGAAATTCTTATAAAAGATATTTCCTATAGTGCTTGACACACCTGACATGCTGACTTCTGGCATGAGCAAACAAAACAAAGTACGGCAGGATGTGGAGCACCAAAGTTGAGGCTCTAATAAAAATAAAGTAGAGTATGAATTACCTAATCTTGAATTTTTTTCACAGAATTGCAACAAGGATTGCACAATATGTTGAAAAATATATTCATGTCATCATTGAATATATTGTTTTCTTCTTTTGTAAGATACTTTAAAAGAAGCCTTCATTTTACATATGTGATTTTATTCTGTTATAATATTATTGTTTTGTCAGCATTGAAAAGATAATTTCACTAGCTATATGACCCAGTTTGGAACCTGGTGGTCTCTCTGTCTTACATGCCCAGTTTGGGGCAAAGGTAACACATTACTGAGAATTGCATTTTATTTTGTCTTTATGTTGTGAATTCTAAACCCTCCTGCTTTTAAAAAATGTCACACACAATTTGTTTCTATATACCAGCACCATGTTTATTCATTTGACTTATTACCTCTGGTAACTATCTGTAAAGTCATTCAGCTTCTCTAGTAAGTCCCCCCTCCCTTTCAGAAATACAGGGCCCTTGTCCATTTGAATTATGCATTTTGTTTCATTTTTTGCCTTATTTATTTTAAATTGCTCACTTTATATATCATTGTAACATTCCTTATAAAATATATTTCTCTCTTTTTTATTGGATCTTTTCTTTACTTATATTTCAAATGTTATCCCCTTTCCCAGTTTCCTCTTCAGAAACCTCCTATTCCATTCTGCCTCCCTCAGATTCTGTGAGAGTATTCCCTCAACCACTGACCCAATCCCACTTGCCTGCCCTGGCACTCCCCTACACCGGGGCATTGAGCATCCACAGGACCAAGGGCCTCTCCTCCCATTGATGCCGAACAAGGCCATCCTCTGTTACATATGCGGCTGGAGCCATGGGTTGCTCCATGTGTACTCTTTGGTTGGTGGTTTAGTCCCTGGAAGCTCTGGGGAGAGGTGTGTGTCTTGTCTTATTTCACTGGAAAAATCATCATCATCAAGAATGTTTGGAGTGGAAGTATTAATCATTGAAAAAAGGGTAAGCAATGCTACTGAGAACTGATCCTATCCTACATTTTTATGGTGGGTCTTAATTCCTGTCATAGATACTACTCAATTCCTCAAGTAAATACATGTATATTTCCTCATCTCTAAATGCCTGTATGACATTTTAACTAGTCCAATATACAACTACTATACCTGATCTTATTACTGCTTTGTTTTTCTTAACTATAAAAATCTCTGTTAATAATTTCTAGAATTTTCTGGAATTAATGTAACCATTTTTTAATACATCACAGACATATTCCATTTTCCTGGCTTCATGTCCGTCCAACAGTAGCTCCCAAGCTTGCTCATCCAGCTCAAGTCTTCAAGCATTCCTCAAGTCTCTTTAATCCCTGACCCCACTAGCACAAGATCTGTCTCACCAGAATTCCAATTCCTAGTCCAGAATGCAATTTCCTTGTCCTTTACAAAGAAATAAATTCTGTAAAAATATCTAATTTCCTCAAGTCTTATCATACACAGACTCTTAAGTACTCTGAATATTGGTATTTGTAAATGGTAAAGGATTTGTTTGAGGATCCAGAGAGCACACTACATGTGGAGATTAAGTTTTGAGCAGATAATAAAGGTGGATTGCTTTTCTGCCTTCTGAAAAAGTTTTCAGCTCAAATCATTTCCTCATACATAAGACTTGATAGTGTGCTGTACACACATTCACACACACACACACACACACACACACACACACACTTTACTTATATACCATAGTATAACTAATAAATGGTTTTTAAATGGGTTGGAGCAAGATTAGCAGCATGACAAGTGCTAGGGTTTGGGGACTTTAGTTTCTGGTAATGACTACAGATAGTTAGATTTGAAGGCAATGCAGAAAAGTAGCAGAGAGACCTGCAAGAGTAAATAAAGGGAAGTCATTGTGGGAGGATTCTATATCCTTATGATGAGGTAGTGACATTACCAGTCTATAAGGGACACTAAAGGCTTGGAATTAGTGCAGTGGTGTTTGATCATATGCTGGATTACTCTCTAAATCACTAATAGGAACACACACACACACACAAACACACACACACACACACACACACACACACACACACACACCATACACTTAAAACTCCAATAAACACCATGCCTACCCTCCAGGGACATCTATTTCACTATATCTTTCTTAAGGAAATGTCTTTTAAGTTAACATAGTTTGAAAGTTGTGAGATAAGCATGAACAGCACGTTTAGTGTGTGTTACAGCAGCAATTGTTTAGCAATTTTATTTGTGTTTTCAGTTCTTCATATGTGAACTAAATAAAACAGAATTTTACTAAATACTGCCCTCATCCTGAAACTTTTCCTATGCTATTAAGGGTAGTCGAAAGGAACTAAAACAGCTGTCTTCGGAAGGTAGATTGGCCACACCTAATTCCTTATTCCTGAAAGTTGCTGAAGGAAACGAGTCTAAAAACAATAGCAGAATCCACCTGCTCTAAATGGCAAGCCCGTTTTAGCTGCAGAAGCAGACTTCCTGGGCAGTGCTGTTGAGGGGAGCATATGCTCACTGGAATCTGTTCATGTCCAAAGAGCTTAGCTGTCCTGACGGTGTATGTTGCTCTCCTGCTCACAATGCTGAAACTTAGGCTTATCTTTTATAAAAAATAGAATTTTATTGCTAAAGTTCTGACATATTTCAGTTCTCTAGATACCAAAGGGGCAAGAGAAAAGTAGAAAATGGAAGAAAAAATAGCAAATGTTTCATCCAGAGAGAGAAGCCTTATCTCTTTCTGGATGAAGGTCTCATACACACACACACACACACACACATACACACACACACACACACACACACACACACACACACACACACACACCTGGATATTTTATAATATTCACACATTAGCTCACAATATAAATTTCATTATTTTTCTGTATTAAGAATTTTTTTCTTTATATGTGAATTTTGAACCACAGGGAAAATACAAACTATGAATAAAGCTTTTTTTTTTATATTACCATATTTTTTTCAATTTTTATAGATATTTTCTTCATTTACATTTCAAATGTTATCCAGAAAGTCCCCTAACCCCGCCATCCCCCACCCTGCTCCCCTACCCACCCACTCCCACATCTTGGCCCTAGTGTTCCCCTGTACTGGGGCATATAAGGTTTGCATGACCAAGGGGCCTCTCTTCCCAATGATGGCCAACTAGGCTATCTTCTGCTATATATGGAGCTAGAGACATGAGCTCTGGGGGTACTAGTTAGTTCATATTGTTCTTCCACCTATAGGGTTGGAGACCCCTTCAGCTCCATGGGTACTTTCTCTAGCTACTCCCTTGGGAACCCTGTGTTCCATCTAATAGCTGACTGTGAACATCCACTTCTGTGTTTGCCAGGCACTGGTATAGCCTCACACAAGACAGCTATATCAGAGCCCTTTCAGCAATATCTTGCTGGCATATACAATAGTGTCTGCATTAGGTGGCTGATTATGGGATGGATCCCTGGCTGCAGCAGTCACTGGTTGGTCCATCCTTTTGTTTCAGCTCCACACTTGATCTCTGTAACTCCTTCAATGTGTGCTTTGTTCCTAATTCTAAGAAGGGGCAAAGTGTCCACACTTTGATCTTCATTTTTCTTGAGTTTCATGTGTTTAGCAAATTGTATCTTGGATAATCTAGGTTTCTGGGCTAATATCCACTTATCAGTGAGTACATGTTATGTGAGTTCTTTTGTGATTTGGTTACCTCACTCAGGATGATGCCCTCCAGATCCATCCATTTGCCTAGGAATTTCATGAATTCGTTGTTTTTAATAGCTGTGTAGTACTCCATTTCGTAAATGTACCATAATTTCTGAATGCATTCCTCTGTTGAGGGACACCTGGGTTGTTTCCAGCTTCTGGCTGTTATAAATAAGGCTTCTATGAACATAGTAGAGCACATGTCCTTATTACCAGTTGGGACATCTTCTGGATATATGCCCAGGAGAGGTATTGCAGGATTCTCTGGTAGTGCTATGTCCAATTTTTTGAGGAACCGCCAGACTGATTTCCAGAGTGTCTGTACAAGCTTGCAGTCCCACCAACAATGGAGTAGTGTTCCTCTTTCTCCACATCCACGCCAGCATCTGCTGTCACCTGAATTTTTTATCTTAGCCATTCTGACTGGTGTGAGGTAGAATCTCAGGGTTGTTTTGATTTGTATTTCCCTGAGGAGGTCAAGGAGATACAAATTGGAAAGGAAGAAGTCAAAATATCACTATTTGCAGATGATATGATAGTATATATAAGTGACCCTAAAAACTCCACCAGAGAACTCCTAAACCTGATAAACAGCTTCAGTGAAGTAGCTGGATATAAAATTAACTCAAACAAATCAATGGCCTTTCTCTATACAAAGGATAACTGGGCTGAGAAAGAAATTAGGAAAACAACACCCTTCACAATAGTCACAAACAATATAAAATATCCTGGTGTGACTCTAACTAAGGAACTGAAAGATCTATATGATAAGAACTTCAATGCACTGAAGAAAGAAATTGAAGAAGGTCTCAGAAGATGGAAAGATCTCCCATGCTCTTGGATTGGCAGGATTAATATAGTAAAAATGGCTATATTGCCTAAAGCAATCTACAGATTCAATGCAATCCCCATTAAAATTCCAACTCAATTCTTTACAGAGTTAGAAAGGGCAATTTGCAAGTTCATCTGGAAAAACAAAAAACCTAGGATAGCAAAAACTCTTCTCAACAATAAAAGAACCTCTGATGGAATCATCATGCCTGATCTCAAGCTGTACTACAAAGCAATCATAATAAAAACTGCATGGTACTGGTACAGCAACAGACAGGTAGATCAATAGAATAGGATTGAAGACCCAGAATTGAATCCACACACTTATGGTCACCTGATCTTCGACAAGGGAGCTAAAACCATCCACTGGAAAAAAAGACAGCATTTTCAACAAATGGTGTTGGCACAACTGGCAGTTATCATGTAGAAGAATGGGAATGGATCTATTCTTATCTCCTTGTACTAAGGTCAAGTCTAAATGGTTTAAGGAACTTCACATAAAACCAGAGACACTGAAACTTATAGAGGAGAAAGTGGGGAAAAGCCTAGAAGTTATGGGCACTGGGGAAAAATTCCTGAATAGAACAGCAATGGCTTGTGCTGTAAGATCAAGAATTGACCAATGGGACCTCATAAAGTTGCAAAACTTCTGTAAGGCAAACGATATTTTCAATAATACAAAAAGACCACCAATAGATTGGGAAAGGATGTTTACCAATCCTAAATCAGATAGGAGACTAATATCTAATATATACAAAGAACTCAAGAAGGTGGACACTAGAAAATCACATAACCCCATTAAAAAATGGGGCACGGAGCTAAACAAAGAATTCTCAACTGAGGAATACCGAATGGCCGAGAAGCACCTGAAAAAATGTATATAAAGCTTTTAAAGTGAAGAAAATAGGAGGATAAAAATCCAAAAAAGATGTTGACTCAACTCTGATGCGTCTTCCATGTTCTAAACTCAAACAAGAAACCGCTCCTGGTTAAGCATCCAAGCTGGTTTACAGCTCTCATAGATGTCTGATCCTTTGTTAGTTCTGCAAAATATTGCTTTGGGGCCATGATGGAAGGTGATCTCAGTTTATTTGGGGATAATTTACCTGACATCACTTGTATCTTAGTAGATGTTTTCAAGTCAGTAGGTGGCAAATAAAAATAAAAATCAGCCCAGAATCCTAACATAGATACCTTATAAACTCTGTTCTTTTTCTTCCAAAAATACAAGCTATACTGAAATTCCAGAATCACAGTACGATTACAAAATGCAAATTTAGAGAATTCTATGTACTTGCTTAAATATTGTAAGCATTGTAGAGCCATTTTTCTTTTTTTAACCATTGAATGCAGAAGAGGAAAACACTTACAAGAGTCTCATGCCTATTTTCATTGTGATTTAGGATTGTAGTAAATCTACATTTAGAATGAGTGAAGGATCACTTTGAACAATTTTCCTTTATTGAAACAGTAGCTACTATGGATTGTACATCAAAACCCAGGGATAAATACATGTCAGAATACAAATGATTCAAAGGAATGACTAGACTACAGTGGATCCAAACTAACAAACCCAGTTTCCCACAAACATGATGTTCAGGAGTGTATGTATGTATAATAGTACTTAAATAATAAGAAATCATATATATATATATATATAAAACACCAACTCAGAATGCTTGAATGATAATCACACATAAAACCATCTGGTACACTAATGGTGAATACTGAAAATACTAAAATTATATCACATAAATTATGCATAATATACGACAATTTGTACAATGTATTATAGTAAAAAGTGATTTCACCTCCATGTCTGGAATGCTGTAAAGAAACATCAAAATCTGTAATGATATGATGTTGCCATAATCTTACTCATTTATTCTGGGTACAGCAACAGTACTCCAGCTACATTTTCCAAGTTAAGAATTTGAGGTTACATAGGATGAGTTAACAGGAAATTCCAGACAATATTTGTCTCCTGCAACCACAGACAAATGGAAAATGCTTGAAGACCAGTGGAGGTAAGTGTGCATGCAGACAAGGGACCTACCTGACTTCATTGAACACTTTCCTTTCTTCCAGGTCCTGCACTTCAGATCAGGCTGTGTGCTCTGTTGAGCAGTATCCCTAGTGTGCTATTTAGTCTCTACTAACACACAATTAACAACCATTTCTCTAAGATTTCTGTCTTCTTTCTTCTGTGAACTTGATTCTTGAGTATGTGCCCTTAAACTAAAACTAACTTCTATATTGTAACTCAACTCAATTCTATATTCTGCTTCTCAGACTTAGTTGATATGAGAAAATGCAGTTGCTTCCAAAATAAATGAAAAAATGCACTTATCTGAGTTTACCAATGTTAAAATGATTCTGCATCTTGAATTCCTGAAATAGCTTGGTTCCTTCAGCAAACCTAAAACCCAAGCAAGATCATTTGGCTCATTTGGATAGAGGCCAGTGCCTTTGATCAGAACAGTATGTTCAGTGAGACAAACTGATTGAAGTTAGTCTGAACTTAATAAGTGATCATATCACAAAATAATTTATAGGCCATTTTAAACTCAGAGTGAGTTTGATCTTTACTTCTTTAGCTATTTTCGGTTGAAATAAATATGGAAGGAAGTTAAATATGTCCATACTGAATATTTCTAAGTGTTCCTATATTTCATACAAAATCAGAGGGGCGGAGATGATCATTCTTTGGCTAATTGGTCAGGGTAAAGTATTGTTTTCAATTATCAGCATTGCTGTCTAATTCATTTGGCAAATTTTCAACAGTAAACCTGTCCATAGGTGATACCACCCAGTGGCATGGGCTCTCCCATACCAATCAACAATTAAGACAATTTTCTCACAGATTTGGCTGGGAGCAAATCTGTTCTCAGAGAATGCCTTAATTGGTCATTTCTCTTCACAGGTGTCTGTACGTTGCATCAACATGGCAAAAATTCTAGCCAGGATATACTTTATTATGAAAAGTTTATATATTCATTTTATTACCCAGAAATATTTAAGAAGCAATATTGTATCTAAGAAATATATTTTCTATATATGATTTTTCATGGTTACATACTTTAACCCTACTCTATTTTTTTTACTTTTACACGTAAATGAAATTTTAAATTATTTTTTATATAATTAATATATGTTTATTATTTAAAGGGAAAACTAAAAGACTTTGTATAGATAATATAAAATTATTAGTTAATAAACAGAAGCTGATTTCAGTGGGGGGATTTGAAAGTTGTTCTTTTCCATTTTGTGATGATGAGAATCCTCTCATATACTTCTTGGACATTTTCATGTCCTTTTTGGTCTCCAAGTTCTCTGATAAATTTGTAATCAGGTTCTTATTTTGCTTTGATATATAGAAGATCTTTACAGGTTTAGATATTTACCACCATCTATTATGGATGACAAATGACTTTACCCATGGCACACGTGTTGTACCACTCTGTTGATAGCTTCCTTTATTAGCAAATCTTTTCAGTTGAATGTACAACAATTTCTCTGATTTTTTTTTTAATGTGTGTGTGTGTTGTTGCTTGCAATTTTGGTATCACACCTTAGGAATAATTCACTGCTAAGACCTGAATAATAAAGCTTTCTCATTATGGTGTTTCCATCAGTTTTGTGGATTCACATCTTACATAAAACAAAATGACCTTACACATAATAGGGTGGTTATATTTATCTACATTTATATCTATATTAATATTTATATCTGTATTTATCTACATTCATAATTTTCCTGTTTACATTTTTTGTTGTAGTTGTTGTTGAAGCTGTTTAGAGACCCTAGGGAAGAGGAAACCTCAACTGAAGATTTTCATCCACCAGGTTCAACTGTAGCCATGTCTGTGAATGATTGTTATGATGGATGGTTGATAGTAGAGAATCCAATCCCATTATGGGTGCCACCATTCCTAGGCAGATGTCTGAGTTGCCTAAGAAATCCAGCAAAGTTTAAGCCAATAAGGCAGTGTTTCTCCATACTTTCTGCTAAAGTTCCTACTCGTGCTCTTGTTTAATAGACTGTGACCTAGAATTGTAAGGTGAAAAGCACTTTTCTTCCCTGAGTTGCTTTTTGTAGTAGTATTTTATCTCAGCAACAAAAATTAACTCAAGACAGTACCTCTCTCTCCATTTTTATTGAGAGTAGGGAAGGGGCCTGTTTCTGATAACACAAGACCCTGGAGATCATTTACAATATTAATAAGAATGTGAAAATGATAGTGACTATTGACAATAGAAGATTCTTTAGAAATTAAAACTAGACTAATTACATCATTCAGCAATGCAACTTCTGATTATAGAAGAGTCGCTTCTAAGCTAATTGAAAAGTGGAGGTTGCAAACAAAACTGCACTCCTAACTGTAGTGCAACACTGACTCCAACAACCACAATACAGAGGCAAACTCAATATGGATGGAATTCTTCTCATTGCATTTATTAGATTAATATTCAGAGATTAATCAAGGAAGAAGGTTGGGAATGTAGAGGTGTCTCAGCAGTTAGGAGAATATACTACTCCAGCAGAGTAACTGAGCTCTGTTCCCAGCATGCATATATAACGGTTCTCATCTACCACAACTCCAGCTCCAGAAAATCCTGGGCCCTCTACTGGATCCTGCAGGCATACACACACACACACACACACACACACACACACACACACTTGCATGCTCACCTGTGTGTGTGTGTGCATGTGTGCACAGGTGTGTGCATATGAGCATGCACACACATATAAAATATATTTTAAAAGAAATGAAAATTTTTATCATGTGTAAAAATACAGGTGAAATGGAAAAATTTTTTTCAAGTACGTTGAGTCATGAAAAGACAACTATTTCAGGCTTCCCTTATATGCATAACAAAAAGTAAAACTAATGCAAAGTAAATGAAGAATTTTGGTTGCAAATAAGTGGCCAAAGGGGATCTACTCTTCTTGATACAATTTTAGCTGTACAAGATTAGGATTTCTACAGCTGCTGTATGTTCAGGAGCACATAGTTAACCACACTGTATCATGTATTTGAAGGTTTCTTTTTTTTTTTTTTTTTTCTTTTTTTGGTTTTCGAGACAGGGTTTCTCTAAGAGAGTAGATATAATTCTATTTTTATTGTCAAAACTTAGAAATATATTGAATACGGGAAGGAGAGATGGCTCAGTTGTTAACAGCACTGACTGCTCTTCCAAAAGTCCTGAGTTTGATTTCCAGCAACCACATGATGGCTCACAACCATCTTCAGTGGCATCCAATGCCCTCTTCTGGTGTGTCTGAAGAGAGTGACAGTGTACACACATACATTAAATAAATAAATGAATAAATAAATAAATAAATATATATATATATAAATAAATAAATCTTATATATACAAAGAACTCAAGAAATTAGACTCCAAATAACCCTATTAAAAATGGGGAACAGCCAACATTCGGGAAGCAGAGGCAGGTGGATTTCTGAGTTTGAGGCTAGCCTGGTCTATAGAGTGAGCTCCAGGACGGCCAGGGCTAAACAGGGAAACCCTGTCTCAAAAAATCAAAAAAAAAAATGGGGAACAGAGTTAAACAAAAAATTCTAGACTGAGGAAACTCGAATGATTGAGAAGCACCTAAAGAAATATTCAACAACCTTAGTCATGAGGGAAATGCAAATCAAAATGATCCTGAGATTCCACCTCACACCAGTCAGAATGGCTAAGATCAAAAACTCAGGTGACAGCAAATGTTGGCAAGGATGTGAAGAAAGAGGAACACTTCTCCATTGTTGGTGGAATTGCAAGCTGGCACAACCACTCTGGAAATCTGTCTGGTGGATCCTCAGAAAATTGGACATAGTATTACCTAATGACCTAGTTATACCACTCTTGGGCATATTCCCAAAAGATGTCCCAACATATAAACAAGGACACATGATCCACTATGTTCATATCAGCCTGATTCATAATAGCTAGAAGCTGGAAAGAACCCAGATATCCTTCAACAGAGGAATGTATACAGAAAATGTGGTACATTTATACAATGGAGTACAACTCCGCTTTTAAAAGCAGTAAATTCATGAAATTTTTAGGCAAATGGATGGAACTAGAGGATATCATCCAGGGTGAGGTAACGCAATCATAAATGAACACACATGGTATGCATTCACTGCTAAGTGGCTATTAGCTCAAAAGTTCAGAATACCCAAGATACAATTCACAGACCACATGAAGCTCAATAAGAAAGAAGGCCAATGTGTGGTTCCTTCTGTCCTTCTTAGAAGGGGTAACAAAATAATCATTGGTACAAATATGGGGATGAAGGGTGGAGCAGAGACTGAAGGAAAGGCTATTCAGAGACTGCCCCATCTGGGGATCCATCCCATATAGAGTCACCAAACACAGACACTATTGTGGATGCCAAGAAGTGCTTGCTGACAGGAGCCTGATATAGCTGTCTCCTGAAAGACTCTTCCAGAGCCTGACAAATACAGAGGCAAATGCTTTCAGCCAACCATTGCACTGAGCCCGAGATCTCCAATGGAGGAGTTAGAGAAAAGTCTGAAGGAGCTGAAGGGGTTTGCAACCCCATAGGAAGAATAACAATATCAACCAACCAGAGCTCCCAGTGTCTAAACCACCAACAAAGGATTACACATGGAGGGACCCATGGCTCCTGCAGTATATGTAGCAGAGGATGGCCTTGTTGGGCATCAATGGGAGAAGAGTCCCTGGGTCCTGTGAGGGCTCAATACCCCAGTGTAGGGGAATACAAGGGCAGGGTGGCAGGAGTGAGTGAGTGGGAGGGCTCACACCCTCATAGAAGCAGAAGGAGGGGGGATGACATATGGGAGCTAATCAGGGAAAAGGATAACATTTGAAGTGTAAATAAATAAAATATCCAATAAAAATAAAACATAAAAAATATGGAATAGGGCCGGGCGTGGTGGCGCACGCCTTTAATCCCAGCACTCGAGAGGCAGAGGCAGGCAAATTTCTGAGTTCGAGGCCAGCCTGGTCTACAAAGTGAGTTCCAGGACAGCCAGGGCTATACAGAGAAACCCTGTCTCGAAAAACCAAAAAAAAAAATATGGAATATATTTAAAAAATATAATTGCATTAATATTTCTATAGAATTAATATAATTGTACAAGTTTTGATCACTGCTCCCATATCATGTAATTCTAAATGTACTTCTTTGGAAGTTTTTTCTTTAATTATTAGTAAAATTATATTGAGAGGCCAAATCTTTTAAGTTCAGACTCCATTTTAGAGAACCTGATGTAAGTTTGAACTCAGGTAAACTAACAGGCTAATACCTAGCATTAGTTTCCAAGTTGCCCACAACAAAACCTGGTCCTAATTCTAGTCTGTTGGCTAATCCCCAATACGACCAGTACTTCCAGATTACACCCTCAACAAGACCAACATCTCTAGTTTATTCTTCCAAGAAACCTGCATGCCCAGGTTACAAGCCCACCTTCTGCCTAATGACCACTAATGCAGAGTTGGAGCAGAAACTAAGTTTATGATAGTACTCCCAGCAGTAGCCATTTATGTTAAAAAGCCACAGCAGCTGTCAAATTAGATGCTTGCACACTTACCTTGACTTGCTACTAACTATATATTCTTGCCCTGATAGACAATCTGGGCTCCTTAACCACCAAAGTAGTCCAGTGTGACAGTGGTGTATTGGAGAGGTCCCAGCTAGCCCAAATAGAATAAAAACCCTGGTGTAAGTTGCATCAGATCACCTTCTGGATGGTTTTGGTGGGTCACTAACGCTTTCCTGGCTCTACAATATGGGTATTATTCTTTCATTCTTTTTTTTTTTTTTTTTTTTTTTTTTTTTTTTTTTTTTTTTTTTTTTTTTTTTTTTTTTTTTTTTTTTTTTTTTTTTTTTTTTTTTTTTCTGAGACAGTGTTTCTCTATGCAGCTCTGGCTGTCCTAGAACTCACTCTGTAGACCAGGCTGGTCTCCAGCTCAGGAATCTGCCACTCTGCCTCCCAAGTGCTGGGATTAAAGGCATGTACTACCACTGCCCGGCAAGATCTATCATCTATCTATCTATCTATCTATCTATCTATCTATCTATCTATCTATCTATCTATCTATTTATCTATCTATCTATCTAACATCTATGTGAGTAGTGAGATGGTTGTGAACCTTCATGTGGTTGTTGGGAACTGAATTTTTTAGGACCTCTGCTCCATCCATTCAGCCCTGCTCACTCAGTCCCTGCTTGCTCTGGCCCAAAGGTTTATTATTATACATAAGTACACTGGAGCTGAATTCAGACTCACCAGAAGAGGGCATCAGATCACATTACAGGTGGTTGCTGGGAACTGAACTAAGGACCACTGGAAGAGCAGTCAGTGCTCTCACCTGCTGAGCCATCTCTCCAGCCCCTGGGGTATTATTCTTAGTAAATCAAAATTTGTCTTTTAGTGTAATCATCAATGAAAGTTTAATTCATATCAACATTTTTATTTCAAAATACTGTATTTTTTATTAGATATTTTCTCTATTTACATTTCAAATGCTATCCAGAAAGTTCCCTATACCCTCCCCCTGCCCTGCTGCCCTACCAACCCACTCCTACTTCTTGGACCTGGCGTAACCCTGTACTGGGGCATATAAAGTTTGCAAGACCAAGGGTCCTCTCTTCCCAATGTTGGCTGACTAGGCCATCTCTGTTATATATGCAGCTAGAGACACAAGCTCTGGAGGTACTAGTTAGTTCATATTGTTGTTCCACCTATAGGGTTGCAGACCCCTTCAGTTTCTTCAGTATTTTCTCTAGCTCCCCCATTGGGGGCCCTGTGTTCCATCCTAAAGATGACTGTGAGCATCCTCTGTAACTTCTTCCATGGGTGTTTTGTTCCCTATTCTAAGGAGGAATGAAGTATTCACACTTTGGTCTTCATTCATCTTGATTTTCTCGTGTTTTGCAAATTGTATCTTTGGTATTTCAAGTTTCTGGAATAATATCCACTTATCAGTGAGTGCATATCAAGTGACTTCTTTTGTGATTGGGTTACCCCACTAAGGATGATTTCCTCCAGATACATCCATTTGCCCAAGAATTTCATAAATTCATTGTTTTTAATAGCTGAGTAGTACTCCATTGTGTAAATGTACCACATTTTCTGTATCCATTCCTCTGTTGAGGGACATCTGGGTTCTTTCCAGCTTCTGGTTATTATAAATAGGGCTCCTATGAACATAGTGGAGCATGTGTCCTTATTACCAGTTGGAACATCTACGTATATGCCCAGGAGAGGTATTGCTGCATCTTCTAGTAGTACTATGTCCAGTTTTCTGAAGAACTGCCAGACTGATTTCCAGAGTGGTTGTACAAGCTTGCAATCCCAGAACCAATGGAGGAGTGTTCCTTTTTCTCCAAATTCTCACCAGCATCTGCTGTTACCTGAATTTTTGATCTAGCCATTCTGACTGGAGTGAGGTGGAATTTCAGGGTTGTTTTGATTTGCATTTTCCTGATGATTAAGGATGTTGAACATTTTTTCAGGTGCTTCTCAGTCCTTCAGTATTCCTCACATGAGAATTCTTTGTTTAGCTCTGTACCCCATTTTTAATGGGGTTATTTGAATTTCTGGAGTCCAGTTTATTGAGCTCTTTGTATATATTGGATATTAGTCCCCTATAAGATTTAGGATTAGTTAAAATGCTTTCCCAATCTGTTGGTGCCCTGTTTGTCTTATTGATAGTGTCTTTAGCCTTACAGAAGCTTTGCAATTTCATAAGGTCCCATTTGTCAATTCTTGATCTTACAGCACAAACCATTGCTGTTCAGTTTAGGAATTTTTCCTCAGTGGCCATATCTTCGATGCTTTTCCACACTTTCTCCTCTATAAATTTCAGTTTCTCTTTTTTTTTCCCCCCTCGTTCCAGTCAACCCTGCTCGCTCTGGTCTGCCCCTTTCACTCTGGTCAGCCCCACTCGCTCCAGTTTTATTATTATTATTATTAAGTATGCTGTAGCTGACTTCAGATGCACCAGAGGAGGGCGTCAGATCTCATTACAGGTGGTAGTAAGCTACCATGTGGTTACTGGGATTTGAACTCATCACCTTCGGAAGAGCAGTTGGGTGCTCTTACCAGCTGAGCCATCTCACCAGCCCAGTTTCTCTGGTTTTATGTGACATTCTTTGAATAGCTTAGACTTAAGCTTTGTTTAAGGAGATAAGAATGGATCAATTCACATTCTTCTACATAATAGCAGCCACCTGTGCCAGCACCATTTGTTTAAATGCTGTCTTTTTTCCACTGGATGGTTTTAGCTCCCTTGTGAAAGATCAAGTGACAAGAGGTGTGTGATCTACCCGTCTGTTGCTGTACCAGTACCATGCAGTTTTTATCACAATTGCTCTGTAGTACAGTTTGAGGTCAGTCATGGTGATTCCACCAGTGGTTCTTTTATTATTGAGAATAGTTTATGCTATCCTAGGTTTTTTATTATTCCAGATGAATTTGCAAATTGCCCTTTCTAACTCAGTGAAGAATTGAGTAGAAATTTTGATGGGGATTACATTGAATCTGTAGAATGCTTTCGGCAAGATAACTATTTTAACTATATTAATCCTGCTAATCAATGAGGATGGGAGATCTTTCCATCTTCTGAGATCTTCTTCAATTTCTTTCTTCAGAGACTTGAAGTTCTTAGCATAAACATCTTCACTTCCTTAGTTAGAGTCACAACAAGGTATTTTATATCATTTGTGTCTATTGTGAATGGTGTTGTTTCCACAATTTCTTTCTCAGCCTGTTTATTCTTTGTGTATAGAAAAGCTCCTTATTAGTTTAGGTTAATTTTATATCCAGCTATTGCACTGAAGCTGTTTATCAGGTTTAGGAGTTCTTTGGTGGAATTTTTAGAGTTACTTATATATACTATCATATCATGTGCAAATAGTGATATTTTGACTTCTTCTTTTCCAATTTGTATCCCCTTGATCTCCTTTTGTTGTCTAATTGCTCTGGCTAGGACTTCAAGTGCTATATTGAATAGGTAGGGAGAAAGTGGGCAGCCTTGTCTAGTCCCTGTCTTTAGAGGGATTGCTTCCAGCTTTTCTCCATTTAGTTGGACGTTGGCTACTGGGTTGAAGTATATTGCTTTTAATTATTTTTAGCTATTGGCCTTGAATTCCTGATCTTTCTAAGACTTTTAACATGAATGGGTGTTGGAATTTGTCAAATGTTTTCTCAGCATCTAAGGAGATGATCATGTGGCTTTTGTCTTTGTATTTGTTTATATAGTGAATTACATTGATGGATTTCCTTATATTAAACTATCACTGAATCCCTGGGATGAAGCCTACTTGGTCATGATCAATGATCGTTTTGATATGTTCTTGGATTCAGTTTGTGATGATTTTATTGGGGGGTTTTTTTTGCATCCATATTCATAAGAGAAATTGTTCTGAATTTCTCTTTCCATGTTGGATCTTTGTGTGGTTTAGGTATCAGTGTAATTGTGGCTTCATAGAATGAATTACGTTGAGCACCTTCTGTTTTTATTTTGTGGAATACTTTGAGGAGAGTTGGAATTAGGTCTTCTTTGAATGTCTGATAGTAGAACTCTGCACTAAACCCATCTGGTCCTGGCCTTTTTTGGTTGGGAGACTATTAATGACTGCTTCGATTTCTTTAGGGGAAATAGGACTGTTTAGATTGTTAATCTGATCCTGATTTACTTTGGTACCTGGTATCTGTCTAGGAAGTTTTCCATTTCAACCAGGTTTTCCAGTAGGATCTGACCATGTTTTGGATTTCCTCAGGTTGTGTTGTCTTCTTTTTCATTTCTGATTTTGTTAATTAAGAGATTTTCCCTGTGCCCTCTAATTAGACTGGCTAAGGGTTTATTTAATCTTGTTGATTTTCTCAAAGAACCAGCTTCTGGTTTGGTTTATTCTTTCTATAGTTCTTTTTGTTTCCACTTGGTTGATTTCAGCCCTGAGGTTGATTATTTCCTGCCATCTATTCCTCTTCAGTGAGTTTACTTTCTTTAGTTCTAGATCTTCTAGGTGTGCTGTCAGGCTGCTAGTGTATGCTCTCTCTAGTTTCTTTTTGGAGGCAATCAGGTCTAATTTTTCCTCTTAGGACTGCCTTCATCGAGTCCCATAAGTTTGGGTATTTTGTGGCTCTGTTTTCATTAAACACTAAAACGTCTTTAATTTCTTTCTTTATTTCTTCCTTGACCAAGGTATTGATTAGAGTGTTGTTCAGTTTCCACATGAATGCTGGCTTTCTATTATTTATGCTGTTATTGAAGATCTTTCTCAGTCCATGGTGATCTGTTAGGATGCATGGGATAATTTCAATACTTTTTTTGTCTGTGGAGTCCTGGTTTGGGACTGATTATATGGTCAATTTTGGAGAAGGTACAGTGTAGTGCTGAAAAGAAGGTATATCCTTATGTTTTAGGATAAAATTTTCTGTAGATATCTATTAAATCCATTTGTTTCCTAACTTCTGTTAGTCCATGTGTCTCTGTTTAGTTTCTGTTTACAGGATCTGTCCATTGGTGAGAGTGGGGTGTTGAAGTCTCCCACTATTATTGTGTGAGATGCAATGTGTGCTTTGATCTTTACTACAGTTTCTTTAATGAATGTGGCTGCCCTTGCATTTGGAGATAGAAATTCAAAATTGAGAGTTCATATTGTAGATTTTTTCTTTGATGTTTATTAAGTGTCCCTCCTTGTCTTTTTTGATAACTTTGGGTTGAAAGTCAATTTTATTCGATATTAGAATGGCTACTCCAGCTTGTTTCTTTAGACCATTTGCTTGGAAAATTGTTTTCCAGCCTTTCACTCTGAGGTAGTATCTGTCTTTTCCCCGGAGGTAGGTTTCTTGTCAGTAGCAAAATGTTGGGTCTTGTTTGTTTAGCCAGTATATTAGTCTATATCTTTTTATTGGGGAATTGAGTGCATTGATGTTAAGAGAAATTAAAGAAAAGTAGTTCTTGTTTCCTGTTATTTTTATTATTAAAGTTGGGATTCTGTTCTTGCTGCTGTCTTCTTTTAGGTTTGTTGAAGGATTACTTTCTTGCTTTTTCTAGGGTGTAGTTTTCATCCTTGTGTTGGTGTTTTCTCGTTATTATCCTTTGAAGGGCTGGATTCGTGGAAAGATATTATGTGAATTTGGTTTTGTCATGGAATACTTTGGTTTTTCCATCTATGGTAATTGAGAGTTTTGCTGGGTATAGCAGCCTGGACTGGCATTTGTGTTCTCTTAGGGTTTGTATAACACCTATCCAGGATCTTCTAACTTTCATAGTCTCTGGTGAGAAGTCTGGTGTAATTCTAATAGGCTTGCCTTTTAATGTTACTTGACCTTTTTCCCTTACTGCTTTTAATATCCTGTCCTTATTTAGTGCATTTGTTGTTCTCATTATTACGTGTCTGGAAGAATATCTTTTCTGGTCCAGTTTATTTCGAGTTTCTGTAGGCTTCTTGCATTTTCATGGGCATCTATTTCTTTAGGTTTGGGAAATTTTCTTCTATCATTTTATTGAAGATATTTGCTGGCCCTTGAAGTTGAAAATCTCCATTGTCATCTACTCCTACTATCCTTAGGTTTGGTCTTCTCATTGGATTTCCTGAATGTTTTGCGTTAGGATCTTTTTGCATTTTTCATTTTCTTCGATTGTTGTGTCCATGTTCCCTATGGAATCTTCTGCACCTGAGATTCTCTCTTCCATCTCTTGTATTCTGTTGCTGATGCACACATCTATGGTTCCTGATTTCTTTCCTAGGGTTTCTCTATCCAGAGTTGTCTCTCTTTAAGTTTTCTTTATTGTTTCTACTTCCATTTTTAGGCCTTGGATGTTTTTTGTTTGTTTGTTTTTGTTTTTGTTTTGTTTTGTTTTTTCTTTTAATTCCATCACCTGTTTGGTTGTGTTTTCCTGTAACTCTTTAAGAGATTTTTGTGTTTCCTCTTTAAGGACTTTTACCTGTTCAACAGTGTTTTCCTGTGATTCTTTAAGGACTTCTATCTCTTTAGCAGTGTTCTCCTGTATTTCTTTAAGTGAGTTATTAATGCCCTTCTTAAGGTCCTCTACCAGCATCATGAGATATGATTTTGAATCGGGTGTGTTGGGGTATCCAGGACTGGCTGATGTGGGAGTGCTGGGTTCTGATGATGGTGAGTGTTCTTGGTTTCTGTTGGTAAGATTCTTATGTTTTTGCCTTTCACTATCTGGTAATCTCTGGTGTTAGTTGTTATAGTTGTCTCTGGCTGGAGCCTGTTCCTCCTGTGATTCTGTTAGCCTCTGTCAGCTGTCCTGGGAGTCCAGCTCTCTTCTGAATCTCAGTAGTCAGGCAAGCTCTCCTCTTCTTACAGGGAAGGTGCTCAGACGTCTGGTGTTCAGACCTGCCTCCTGGCTGAAGATGAAGGCCAGAAACATGGCCTGTCCCAGAAGATGGGTTGCCTCTGCAGTCTACGCAGTCACCTTCACAGACTGGTCTTTTAGGGACAGAAGACACTAGATTGTTCCCTCACCTGCTCTGAAGGTCAGAGACCTCCCAGGTGGTCACCTCTCCTCTGGTGGAGAAGGAGCCTGAATATCTGGAGCCCTAAACAGGGGTCTGTCCCAGAAGCTGTGTTGCTTCTGCAGTCTGCCTGCTCACCCTCTGCAGTCTACGAGTTAATCTGCTCAGACTGGTCTCAGAGGGACCTGAGGAAGACAAGATCAGTACTGTATGTTAGGAGATGAAGGGGTCTGCAACCCTATAAGAGGAAAAAAAAATATGAACTAACCAGAACCCCCAGAGCTCATGTCTCTAGCTGCATATGTAGCAGAAGATGGCCTAGTAGGCCATCATTGGGAAGAGAGGCCCCTTGGTATTGCAAACTTTATATGCCCCAATACAGGGGAATGTCAGGGCCAAGAAGTGGGAGTGGGTGGGCAAGGAGCAGGGCGGGGGGAGAGAAAAGGGAACTTTTGGGATAGCATTTGAAATGTAAATTAAGAAAATATCTAACAAAAAAATTTTTGAAAAAATATTGAAAAACAAAACAAAAAATGTTCACAAATAAGTTTTATCATGAAAAACTTACAGTATGCTTTTTTTCTAAAAATATAATTCTGTAGAACCTTTAAATTATCAGTAGAATATTTAAAACAGTCATTCTTTGTGTGGATGGATACTCTTACAAATAAAATATGAATGGATTAGTCAAACCAAGATAAGCTATTAGCTGTAATTGGATTCAAAATACATAAAACTAACATGTTCAATTGCTATAAATAATCTCACTTTTTCTTTTCCTCACTCAGATGCTTTGTCTCCTTAGCTTTGATGAGACCTTGCTGCAAGTGAGATGCAGTACAGGGGTTAGATTTTAAGCATTGATGCTTTCCACACTCCATCCCTTGAAACATCCATTTATGGGTACAACCTCTATGTCCGTAGCCTCAAATACAAATCTGAAAAAAAGTGTCACCCAGAATGCACTTCAAAGTTCTGTGGAAGATAACTGAGTCACTGCTGCTATGCTGATTTTTGTACTCTTTCCCCTTCTCCCCTCCCCATTTTTCCTGTAACAATGAGGTATTATTTATCTCCTTTTATCTAAAGCATGTATAAAACAATTCATGATACAAAATTTAGTGCCCCATAAGTAATACTGTGCAAAATCATATAAGTGGCACATTTGTTCATAATTTGGAGCACCGGTTATCTCAAAGGTGACTGAAATAAATTGCATTAATCACCAAGAAACTAACAGTACTCTGAGGATTAAAACACTTCTACCTTTGTAGAGACCTTAAATGTCTGTTTTAGTTTTATTTCAGAAACAATATCGGAGCTTTTAGTCCCCATGGAGCATAATATTTCTGCTAACAGTGGTTTGGATAAACTTCCATTTATTATGGTGTGAATGAAATATGTCCACCATACATTAACATGTTTGAACAGTCGATGTCTAGCTTGTGATGTTTCCAAAGGCTGTTTTTTATTCACATACTTATTTATTTTATTCTTCTTTCACATAATACATCTGAACAGCATTTTCCCCTCTCCCCACTCCTCCCAAGCCCCTCCCCTGCCCTAGATTCACCCCTCCTCCTCCTTTTCCTCCTCCTCCTCCATTTCCCTTCAGAAATGAGCAGGGCTCCTAGGGATATAAACATTTTTAGACAATGGCCTAGATCCTAGGAGTGGGTCTCTTCAGTTAGCACTGTGAAACTGATACCCACTTCTGGATCTAGTCTTGGATCTCTTTTATGATCAGCTAAGATATGAATAATGTGCAGCAGATATGAATAATGTGCAGCAGACAGTCCTGTCACAATGGATGGTGCTGGGTTTTTGGTATATACTGAAACAGTGAACCAAGATAAACTTCTCTCCTTGAGTTGCTTTGGGCAAATAATTTGGTCATAGTGACAATAAAAGCACTCACAGTTTGCCTCACCCTCTTAAAATGTTTAAAATCACCAATTCCTGTAGCCATTTGTTGGGTAAAGGCATGAATATCTATTCAGGCTTTAAAAGAAAACAACTAATTTTAAAAGTTTGATGGGCTGAAAGTAAAATGAGGCTTATTATGATATCTTGTCCATTTGTCTATAATAGTATGACCTTACATATGACCTTCAGTCACTTAGCTACCTTTAGCCTGCAGAAATGAGAGCATAACTTTCTAAGTTTTGTATGGCTGCTTTGAAGCTTATTAATTTTGATAAGCTTTGCAAGCAGGTAGTTTTGGCTTCATTGATTTTTCTCTATTGATTTTTCTCTATCTCACTAATTTCTGCTCTAGTTTTGAGTGTGTTTCTCTCCTATTTGTATTTGGTATCCTTTTCTCTTCTTTTCTTTTCTTTTCTTTTCTTTTCTTTTCTTTTCTTTTCTTTTCTTTTATGTTCTCAAGGAAATAGCAAAATAATTCAATTTACTTTTTAAAAATATACATATAGATACTGATTGCTATGATTTTCCCTCAAGAATTAATGGACCTTATTTTTACCTTATTTTTACCATTGTATGTATTTACAAATTATTGCCTTTTGGTATTTCCATGTCAAAATAGTTTAGAATTTTTCCTGAACTCTTTGTGGGCATATTTCTTACCTTCTAATCATTTTTGTATTTTGTTTGTTTCTTATAAGATTTATTTATTTAACTTTTATGAGTAGTGGTGTTCTGCCTGCATGCATGTCTGCACTTCCAGGAGAGGCATGACAAGGGTGTCAGATTTCCTGGAACTGGAGTTGGAGTTTGTTGTTAGTCACCCTGTAGGTTCTGAGACTCAAACACAGGTCCTGAGGAAAAATAAACAGCCCTCTTAACTGCTGAGTTATCTTTTCTTTCTCTGTATTGTCTACATATACTCTGAATATTGATTTTTGCTTCTAACTCACTACAGTTAGAGTTCATAATGCAGCATTTGATTTAAAGCCATTGAAATTCAGAATATTACTTATTATTTCAAAGATGCATGCCTACCAGAGGAGGAAGGGTCCTATGAATGTTACTCAGGCTGAGCTGGTTGATAGGGTTATTAAATAATGCATAGATCCTGAGTAAGTCTAAAATTTACTATTCAATAACTTAGGAGTGGTAAATTGTCTTGGATTCCATATTGCTCTATTTTCCAATCTGTGTTAGTATATTTTATTGTTGGAAGAAGTCTGTTAATTCATATGCTCACTCTTATAAGTTATGACTTCTCTATTAACCAAATACTATATCATTGTGAAGCTTTACTCTTCAACATAGGAGAATTTACATTTTAGTCTACTTCTGATATTAATAGAGCCAATCTAGCTTCTTTTAGGGAATTTTACTATTTCTTAGAGGCCTTTTACTGTTCTTGAGCGAAATTTCTTCATCTATATACTTGAAGTGTGGTACTTGCTGTACACTGTCTTCTAAGCACAGAAGTAAAACCACTATATTTACTGGAACTATAGGTGTTATTAATGCTGATAATATCATTTTTTCTACATCTAATAGTTTCTTCTACCTTTTTCTCTTCTTTGGTTAAACTAATTTTATTTGTTCTGTACTATTTTTTAAAATGTTCTTCATTTACATGTATTCATGCCATCTATCTATCTATCTATCTATCTATCTATCTATATATATATATATATGGGAACATACATATATATATATATATATATATATATGGGAACAAATACAAAACTATATGCCTAATAAGCTTTAGTTTGGATTTTCCTTTCCCTACTGGCCAAGGATGTTGAACATTTCTTTAAGTGTTTCTCAGCCATTTGTGATTCCTGTCTTTAAAATTCTATTTAGATATCTACCCCATTTTTAAATTAGATTGTTTAGATTTTGTGATATCTAATTTGTTGAGTTCTCTATATTTTCGATATTAGACATCTATTTATACATATGGACTTGGTAAAAAAACTTTTTCCATTCAGTTGGCTTCCTCTTTGTCTGATAGATGGTGTCCTTTGTTTTACAGAAGTTTTCTGTTTCATGAGGTTCCAGTTATTAATCACTGACCTTAATGCATTTTGTATCTCATATATACATATATATGATAGATATTGGAATATTCTTCTTTTTGTGTTTGAATTTCTTGATTTAATGTAATGTGCTCTGGTCTAGTCTACTATGTTTGCCATATGACAGTATATCCCTTGTAATTATAGCTGGATATATTCTTGATGATTCCACATACAAGTCTCTTTCCCATTCTTCGACTGATTGATATTTCTTTTTTTTTTTTCTTTTGGTTCTTTTTTATTAGATATTTTCTTTATTTACATTTCAAATGCTATCCTGAAAGTTTGCTATACCCTCCCCCAACAGTGCTCCCTTACCCACCCACTCCCACTTCTTGGCCCTGGCGTTCCCCTGTACTGGGGCATATAAAGTTTGCAATACCAAGGGGCCTCTCTTCCCAGTGATGTCTGACTAGGCTGTTTTCTGCTACATATGCAGCTAGAGACATGAGCTCTGGGGTTACTGCTTAGTTTATATTGTTGTTCCACCTATAGGGTTACAGACCCCTTCAGCTCCTTGGTTGCTTTCTCTAGTTTCTCCATTGGGGCCCCTGTGCTCCATCCAATAGATGACTATGAGCATCCACTTCTGTATTTGCCAGGCACTGGCATAGCCTCATACTAAACAGCTATTGTAGATATTTTACATGCATTTCAAGTTTCATTTCAGCTTCAAAAACACCTCACACTTTTCTTTTTCTATTTCTTATTATTTTTAAAGTTGTTTATATACTAAAGTTTATGTTTTAATTAAAATTGGACTAAAAATCTGTACCTTCCATTTTATTTATGTGATTTTTGTTCCTCTGATAACTTTACTTATTGATTGTGCATCAAATTTCCTGATTATTTTTATGTTGGATACATTTGTCTGTTCATTCTTATGGTTAAAAATGGTCTTTGTTGAATTCTTTAAAGAAATTTAGCCTTGTGGTCAGCGCCAATTCCTAGTCACCTTGTGCATGAACTTGACAGACAGTCCCACAGTCCCTTGAAAATTTTCAACTCGATCTTAGGATCACTGTTGAGTGGAACACAACATCTGTTCCAAACCAATTGTGATGGGCCTGTGACAGCAGGAGCAAGGACACAGGAGTCCTGCCTGACCAAAAGCTCAGGTTCCTTCTGATCTGTGCTGGTATACAATGGTTTTGAAAACACCAGAGAGCCCCACGGTCCCTAGAGGAGACACCACTTACAGGCACTGTAACATGTCCAGGATCTTAGGATTTCAGGATCCCCAGATAACAGGAGCTTGGTCACACCAGGATCTCAGAGTCTCAGATGAAGCATGATTGCCAAGAACTCCGACACACCCAGGATCTCAGGTTCACAGGAGCCCAGAATCAAAGAATCTTACGGAGAAGGCTGGACTCTGAGGATTCCTGAATCAACTGGAATTATAGGATGGATAGGCTGCAATCAGATATATTGAGGGCAGCAAGCACTTGCAATAATCAAATGGCAAGAGGCAAGCATAAGAACAGAACCAACAGAAACCAAGGTTACTTGGCATCATCAGAACCAAACTCTCCCTGCATAGCAAGTGCAGGATATACCATCAGACCAGAAAAGCAAGATATGGATATAAAGTCACTTTTTATGATGAAGATGGAGGGCTTTAAGAAGGAAATAAGAAAAACTCCCTTAAAGAAATACAAGAAAAACAAACAAACAAACAAACAGGTAAACAGCTAGAAGCACTTAAAGAAGAAACAAAAAAATCTTTTAAAGAGTTACAGGAAAACGTTTACAAATAGGTGAAATAATTGAACAAAACCATCCAGGATTTAAAAATGGAAGTAGAAACAATAAAGAAATCACAAAGGGAGACAACTCTGGAGATAGAAATCCTAGGAAAGAAATCAAGAACCATAGAAGCAACCATCAGCAACAGAACACAAGAGATGGAAGAGAGAAACTCAGGTGCAGAAGATTCCATAGAGAACATGGAAACAACAATCAAAGAAAAGGCAAAATGCAAAAAGATCCTAACTCAAAACATCCAGGAAATCCAGGACACAATGAGAAGACCAAACCTAAGGCTAATAGATATAGATAAGAATGAAGATTTTCAACTTAAAGGGCCAGTAAATATCTTCAACAAAATTATAGAATAAAACTCTCCTAACCTAAAGAAAGAGATGCCCATGAACACACAAGAAGCCTACAGAACTCCAAATAGATTGGACTGGAAAATAAATTTCTCCTGACACATAATAATCAAAACAAAAAAATGCACTAAATAAAGATAGAATATGAAAAGCACTAGGGGAAAAGGTTAAGTAACATACAAAGGCAGACCTATCAGAATTACACCAGACTTCTCACCAGAGACTATGAAAGTCAGAAGATCCTGGACAGATGCTATACAGACCCTAAGAGAACACAAATGCCAGTCCAGGCAGCTATACCCACCAAAACTCTCAATTACCATAGATGTGGAAAACAAAGCATTCCATGAAAAAAACAAATTCACACAATATCTTTCCAGAAATCCAGCCCTTCAAAGGACAATAAAGGGAACAGAAGGAAGGAAATGATACCAAGAAAAAGCAAGAAAGTAATTCTTCAACAAAACTAAAGGAAGACACCCACAAGAACAGAATCCCAACTCTAACAAAAAAATACAGGAAGTAACAATTGCTTTTACTTAATTTCTCTTAATGTCAATGGACTCAATTCCCCAATAAAAAGACATAGACTAACAGAATGGCTACATAAACAGGACCCAACATTTTGCTGCATACAGGAAGCACACCTCAGGGATAAAGACAGACACTTCCTCAGAGCAAAAGGCTGGAAAACAAATTTCCAAGTAAACAGTACAAAGAAACAAGATGGAGTAGACATTCTAATATCGAATAAAATTTACTTCCAACTGAAAGTTATTAAAAATACAAGGATGGCATTTCATTCTCATCAAAGGTAAAATCTTTCCAGATGAACTCTAAATTCTGAATATGCTCCAAATGCAAGAGCAGCCACATTCATAACTTTAGTAAAGCAAAAAGCACACATTGCACCTCACACAGTAATAGTCGGAGACTTTAACTTGCCTGTAGTGTCCTTCCCCAAGCCATGGAAAGCCACATGTGGTGTGCCATCCATTGTCTTGTTAAGTAGCTACCCTGAGCTACCCAGGTGTCCTGCTGCCTGCCTCTACATCTTCCTGGATCCTGGCTCCTCCTGGTTCACCTGCCTGCAACCCACAATGCTTCAGGCTTCCTGCCAAACTCTAGGTGCCTGCACAGTACCGACTGGGGGGGGGTGGGGCCTTCCCCCTTTTTCCTAAGAGACATCCCCAAAATAAAGTATTCCCTTTGATCAGCCATGTTGATTTAGTGGTCTTCTTTTCTCCCCCCTAGTTTATCATTTCAGCCCCAGGTCATCCCCCTGGGAACCCAGTCTGTGATGACAGGGGGCCAATTGCAGACAGTGGCCTCCTACACATGCCACCCTCATCAATGGACAGATCCTGGAAACAGAAACTAAACAAATATACATTGAAACTAACAGAAGTTATGAAACAAATGTATTTAACAGATATCTACAGAATATTTAACCCTAAAATAAAAAGATATACTTTCTTTCAGCACATCATCGTAACATCTCCAAAATTATCCATGAAATCAGTCACAAAACAGGCCTCAGAGACAAAAAAAATATTGAAATTATTTGATGCATCCTATCAGGTCACCACAGACTAAGGCTGATCTTCAGTAACAATATAAATAATAGAAAGCCAACATTCACATGAAAGCTGAACAGTACTCTTCTTAATGATAAGTTGAACAAGGAAGAAATAAAGAAAAAGATTAAAGACTTTTGGTTTTAATGAAAATGAAGCCACAATATTCCCAATCCTTTGGGACACAATGAAAGCAGTACTAAGAGGAAAACACGTAGCTCTAAGTGCTGCTAAAAAGATACTACAGAGAGCATACACTAGCAGTCTGATAGCACACCTAAAACCTCTAGAACAAAAGGAAGCAAATTCACCCAAGAGGAGTAGAAGCCAGGAAACAATAAACCTTAGGGCTGAAATCAACCAAGTCGAAACAAGAAGAACTATATAAAGAATCAGCCAAACCAGGAGCTGGATCTTTGAAAAATCAACAAGATAGATAAACCCTTAGCCAGACTAAGTAGAGGACACAGGGACAATATCCTAATTAACAAAATTAGAAATGAAAAAAGGAGACATAACAACAAAACCTGGGGAAATCCAACAGGTCATCAGATCCTTCTACAAAAGGCTATACTCAACAAAACTGGAAAACCTCAATGAAAAGGACAATTTCCTGGACAGATACCAGGTACCAAAGTTAAATCAAAATCAGATTAACAGTCTAAACAGTCCCATCTCCCCTAAAGAAATAGAAGCAGTCATTAATAGTCTCCCAAACAAAAAGGCCCAGGACCAGATGGGTTTAGTGCAGAGATCTATCAGACCTTCAAAGAAGGCCTAATTCCAATTCTTCTCAAACTATTCTACAAAATGAAAACAGAAGGTACTCTACCCGATTCATTCTATGAAGCCACAATTACTCTGATACCTAAACCACAAGAAGCCCCAACAAAGAAAGAGTACTTCAGACCAATTTCCCTTATGAATATTGATGCAAAAATACTCAATAAAATCCTTGCCAACAAAATCCAAGAGCACATCAAAACGATCATCCATCATGATCAAGTAGGCTCCTTCCCAGGGATGCAGGGATGGTTTAATATTTAGAAATCCATCAATATAATCCACTATATAAACAAACACAAAGACAAACACCACATGATCATCTCATTAGAAACTGACAAAGCATTTGACAAAATCTAACACCCATTCATGTTAAAAGTCTTGGAAAGACCAGGAATTCAAGGCCCATACTTAAACATAATAAAAGCATTTTACAGCAATCCAGCAGCCAAGATCAAACTAAATGGAGAGAAACTTGAAGCAATCCCACTAAAATCAGGGACTAGACAAGGCTGCCCACTTTCTCCCTACCTATTCAATATAGTACTTGAAATCCAAGCCAAATCAATTAGGCAAAAAAAAAAAAAAAAAAAAAAAAAAAAAAAAAAAAAAAAAAAAAAAAAAAAAAAAAAAATAAAAAAAAAAAAAAAAAAAAAAAAAAAAAAAAAAAAAAAAAAAAAAAAAAAAAAAAAAAAAAAAAAAAAAAAAAAAAAAAAAAAAAAAAAAAAAAAAAAAAAAAAAAAAAAAAAAAAAAAAAAAAAAAAAAAAAAAAAAAAAGGAGTTCAAGGACATAAAAATTGGAAAGGAACAGGTCAAAATATCACTATTTGCAAATTATATCATAGTATATATGAGTGACCCTAAAAATTCCACCAAAGAACTCCTAAACCTGATAAACAGCTTCAGTGGATTAGCTGGATATAAAATTAAGGCAAACAAATCAGTGGCCTTTCTCTACACAAAGGATAAACAGGATAAGAAATTAGGGAAACAACACCATTCACAATAGTCAAAAATATATAAAATACCTTGTTGTTACTCTAACTAAGGAAGGGAAAGACATATATGATAAGAACTTCAAATCTCTGAAGAAAGAAATCAAAGAAGATCTCAAAAAATGGGAAGATCTCCCATGCTCATGGATTGGCAGGATCAATATAGTAAAAAATGGCTATTTTGCCAAAAGCAATATACAGATTCAATCCCATCCCCATCAAAATTCCAACTCAATTCTTCACTGAGTTAGAAAGAACAATTTGCAAATTCATCTGGAATAACAAAAAACCTAGGATAACAAAACTATTCCCAACAATAAAAGAACCTCTTGGGGAATCACATTGTCTGACCTCAAGCTGTACTACAGAGCAATTGTGATAAAAACTGCATGGTACTGGTGCAGCCACAGAAAGGTAGATCAATGGAATAGAACTGAAGATGCAGAAATGAACCCACACACTGATGGTCACTTGATCTTTGACAAAGGAGCTATAACCATCCAGTGGAAAAAAGAGCATTTTCAACAAATGTTGCGGGCTAAATTGGCAATTATCATGTAGAAGAATGTGAATTGTTCCATTCTTATCTCCTTGTACAAAGCCCAAGTCGAAGCAGATCAAGGAACTTCACATAAAACTAGAGACACTAAAACTTATAGAGGAGAAAGTGGGGAAAAGCCTCGAAGATATGGGCATAGGAAAAAAATTCCTAAACAAAACAGCAATGGCTTGAGTTGTAATATCGAGAATTGACAAATGGGACCTCATAAAACTGCAAAGCTTCTGTATGGCAAAAAACCCTTTCAATAAGACAAAAAGGCCACCAACAGATTGGGAAAGGATCTTTACTAATAATCTGAAATCTGATAGGGTACCAATATCCAATATATACAAAGAAATCAAAAAGCTGTACTCCAGACCAAGAACACATCAAAACGATCATCCACCATGACCTAGTAGGCTTCATCCCAGGAATGCAGGGATGGATTAATATACATAAATCAATCAACATAATGCACTATATAAACACACTCAAAGATAAAAACCACATGATCATCTCCTTAGATGCTGAGAAAGATTTGATAAAATCCAACACCCATTCATGATAAAAGTCTTAGAAAGATCAGGAATTCAAGGCCCATACCTAAACATAATAAAAGCAATCTACAGCAAACTACTGGCCAACATCAAACTAATTGGAGAGAAACTAGAAGCAATCCCACTAAAATCAGGGACAAGACAAGGCTGCCCACTTTCTCCCTACTTATTCAATATAGTACTTGAAGTCCTAACCAGAGCAATTTGACAACAAAAGGAGGTCAAGGGGATACAAATTGCAAAGGAAGAACTCAAATTTTTGCTATTTGCAGATGATATGATAGTATATATATAAGTGACCCCAAAAACTCCACAAGAGAACTCCTAAACCTGATAAACAGCTTCAGTGCAGTAGCTGGATATAGAATTAACTCAAACAAATCGATGGCCTTTCTCTATACAAAGGATAAATGGGCTGAGAAAGAGATCAGGGAAACAGCACCCTTCACAATAGTCACTAACAATATATAATATCTTGGTGTCACTCTAACGAAGGAAGTGAAAGATTTGTATGATAAGAACTTCAAGTCTCTGAAGAAAGAAATTGAGGAAGATCTCAGAAGATGGAAGGATCACCCATGCTCATGAATTGGCAGAATCAATATAGTAAAAATGGCTATCTTACCTAAAGCAATATATAGATTCAATGCAATCCCCATCAAAATTCCAACTCAGTTCTTCAATGATCTAGAAAAGGCAATTTGCAAGTTCATCTGGAATAACAAAAAACCTAGGATAGCAAATACTCTTCTCAACAATAAAAGAACCTCTGGTGGAATCACCATGCCTGACCTCAAGCTGTACTACAGAAAGTCAAATAGCCCCATTACAAAAGGGGTGCCGAGCTAAACAAAGAATTCTCAACTGAGGAATATGGAATGGCTGAGAAGCATCTGACAAAATTTTTGATGTTCTTAGTCATCAGGAAAATGCAAATCAAAACAACCCTGAGTTTATACCTCATTCCAGTCAGTATGGCTAAGATAAAGAATTCAGTTGCCAGCAGATGCTGGTGAAGATTTGGAGAAAGAAGAACACTCCTCTATTGCTGGTGGGATTGCCAGCTGTCACAAACACTCTGGAAGTCAGTTTGGTGGGTCCTCAGAAAATTGGACATAGTACTACCAGAAGATCCAGCAATACCTTTCTTGGGTATATCCCTAGAATATGTTCCAAGTGGTAATAAGGACACATGCTCCACTAAATTCATAGCAGCTTTATTTATAATAGCCAGAACCCATAAAGAACCCAGATGTTTCTCAACAGAAGAATGCATACAGAAAATGTGATACATTTATACAATTGATACATATCAGTTATTAAAAACAATGAACTTATAAAATTCTTAGGCAAATGGATGTATCTGGAGGATATCGTCCTGAGTGAGGTAACCCAATCATAAAAGAACACACATGATATGCCCTCACTGATAAGTGGATATTAGTTCAGAAATTTAGAATACCCAAGATTCAATTTGCAAAACACATGAAACTCAAGAAGGAAGACCAAAGTGTGGATACTTTGTTCCTTCTTAGAATGGGGAACAAAATGCCCATGGAAGTAGTTATAGAGACAAAATTCTGAGCAGAGCCTGAAGGAAGGACCATCCAGAAACTGCCCCACTTTGGGATCCATCCCATAATCAGCCACCAAACCCAGACACTAGGCAGATGCCAATAAGAGCCTGCTGTCAGGGGCCTGATATAGCTGTCTTCTGTGACATTCTGTCTATGTCTGGCAAATACAAAAGTGGATGCTCACAGCCATCCATTGAGGGAGCATATGGTCCCCAGTAAAGGAGATAGACAAATACCTAGGGTGCTGAAGGGAACTGGAGCCCCATAGAAGGAATATCAATATGACCTAACCAGTACTCCCAGAGCTCCTTGGCTCTATACCACCAATCAAAAACAAAACAAAACAAAACAAAACAAAACAAAACAAAACAAAACAAAACAAAACAAAACACATGGTCGAACTTGTGGCTCTAGCTATATATGTAGCAGAGGATGGCCTTGTAGGTCATCAATGGGAGGAGTGTCCCTTGATCCTGTGAAGGCTCTATGTCTCAGTATAGGGGAATGCCAGGACCAGAAATTAGAGTGGGTGGTTTGGGCAAAAGGTGGAAGGGGAAGGGTGTAGGTGATTTTCGGAAGGTTAATCTAGGAAAGGGGGTAACATTTGAAATGTAAATAACGAAAATATCTAATAAATAAAAGTAATTTAAATTTGTTCTCATATGCATTTATGTTGCTTTGGGAATCAATTCAATGTTTGTGAAGCATGAGAGCAATTTTTGCTCTCTAATCCAAGTCCAGATCATCTATTGTTCTGGCTCTGATTTTTATTATCAAGTCATTGTCTATTACAGAACAGTATTTACTTAACTGTATGAGTGAGAGACCAACTATTTTGTGTTCAGACTTCATGCTAGAGAACCTTGCCTTAGGTTGAACTCAAGTTAACTTACAGGCCAGTACCTAGCACCAGTTTCCATGTTACCCCTATCCCCAACAGGACCTTTGTCTAGCACCAGTTGCAAGGTTACTCCCCAACAAATCTGTACCTCCAGGTTACAAGACTTCCCCTAGCACTTCATTTACTAACAACCACCAATCAGAAGTAAAGCAGAAGTTAAGTTTATGGTTTGGTTCCCAGCACCAGCTAATAATGTTAAAGGCTATACTGACCCCCAAACAGATGTGCACCAGGCTAGACACTCCCTTAACATCTCTATAAATGCTTGCCTAAAAGGAGACTCGAGGCTCCCTCCTGTTCTCTTGTATCAGAAAAGGTGGCATGGCCCAAGCTCTAGCTTGAATAAAGAGACCCTAATACCTTGGTGGTCTTTTGGGGGTTCACAAACATTTCTTGGCACAACATGAGAAGATCTCACCATTCTAAGCAAAGAGTTTGTGATCTCTGGAGTCACTTGAGTTTATTTATTTCTTCCTACATTTGGAGTTTGTAGACAGGAACACACCACTCATTCAAAGCCTTGACAGATATTCTATTCTTCAACTTTCCCAGCTACAGCACTGTTGGATTCCAGTATTTAAACCTTGTGTTCATTGAGATGTCAGCTTTGTTATACATGGTACTCTGTATAATGTGACTGAATATTAACCCCAGTGTGTGGCTGGGGAAATGACAGGCCTTTGCTTGGTTGAGTCCATTCTCTGCAATACTTCTCAATGACAAAGCGAGCAAACTGCTGACACATACAATACTTTGCATGCTTCTCAAGCCCTTGCACTGAGTGAGAATAAAAGCTAATTTTGAAAGGTCATGTGTGGTACAATTCAATTTATATAGCATTTTTGAAATGACAAAATTATAGATGTTGAAGGGAGATTAGTGGTTACTAGGGGGCAGGGATGATGAGTGGATGCAATTATAATGAGAAAGTATGGATGAAATTTTTGTGGCAACAGAATTGTTCATTTCTTAATCATCCTAATGGTTTTAAATGGATCTATGTATGTGATAAGATACTGGATAACTGCATACAGAAATTTTACAAATCTCAGTTTTGAAGTTTAATATTTTACTATCATTACTAAATAATTAAATCAATTACTGGAAAAAAGGTATGCAATATATTTACTAATTTTTCTACTTTCTATGAATCTAAATTAAGCTAAATTGTAAATAAACTATTTCCACAAAGAATCCTCATATTATTTCAATGGTAACCTATGCTTAATTTATTTAAGAACAAAACAATAAAAATAATATGCCAATTTCTTTATTTAATTATTTGAGACAGTGTTTTTCTGTATATCTCTGGCTTTCCTAATACTTTCTCTATAGACCAGGCTGGCCTCAAATTTAAAGATCCTCTTGCCTCTGCCTCCAAACACAGTGATTATAGGGATATCCTCTGGTGTCTGGCTAACAAAACAGCCATACAGAAATTAATAAAATAAGAATGAATGAAACAGAATAAGAAAGACTGCTAATTTTGTGATGCCAGTATTGCTTTAATAAGCAAAACATGTGAGAAGTTTCAGAGAAATGAAAAATGGTCAAGCAATCAATGTCTTCAATAAACATGCACTACGTTTTCAGCTCTATATGTTTTTACATAAAATAAAATGATAAATATAGTGTTCTCTATACATGTATATGTTAATACCAATAAATGAAATTTGTTCTATGAAAGATGGGTTATTACAATACTGCAAAGAAAATAATCATGAAATTAAAATATGAAGTAGAATACTGGGCAGTTACATTGGTCAGATGTAGATACTTAACAAAATTATCTCATGTAGATACTTAACAAAATTCAGTAGCTATTGTTGACAAACTATTAAAGAAATTGATTCTAGAGAGAGCACTTATAATATGATACAGGTTCTCTACTAAATTTATAGAGATAATATCCTTAATTGTAATCTATATAGATCAAAACATGATCCTATCTGTAGTTCACATTTCAGTTCAACAAATTACTGCACATCTTCGTCAATGCAATAAGGAAAGAACTGATGATTTCGAGTTATCTTTTTTTTTTTTTTTCTTAAATAAGATTCTGACGTTTGCTTTTGACATCTGGTAATCTCTGGTGTTAGATGTTCTAGCTTTCTCTGGCTGGAGCTTGTTCCTCCTGTGATTCTGCTAGCCTCTGTCTGCACTTCCAGGAGTCCAACTCTCCTGAGTCCCTGTGGTAGAGCATTCTCTGCAGGTAAGTTCTCCTCTTTCAGGGAAGGTGCACAGAAGTCTGGAGCTCAGATCCACCTCCTGAGTCCAGGGGTCAAAGCCCTCCCTGGAGGCCAACTCTCCTCTGGTGCAGAAAGTGCCCAGGGGTCTTGGTCTCAGCTCTGCCTACTGGCTGAGAATGAAAGCCCAAAGGGACCCTGTCCAAGAAGCTCTGTTGTTTCTGCCACCCGCGTGCTCTCCTGTGTAGACTGGTCTCAGTGATTCCAATATCCTGGGTGTGTTAGGGCCTGCTGAGTTCGAATCCAAGATGGTGCAGGGATAGCGCTGACCAGAATGAACCACAGCTGCTGGTTGGGCGGGTTTCCTTTGTCCTTGTTCCTGGTGGCATAAGACGCTCCGGGTTTTTTGGAACAGATGTTTCATTCCACTCACCAGTGATCTCAAGATCCTGGGTGTGCTAGGGTGCCTGCAGAGTGGAGAGTCCTCTGTGGACCTTGGGACCGTCAGAGGAATTCATGTCCAAGATTGAGAATGTCATTTTCTATGTCTCTGTTATATGTGTGTGAGTGCATGTGTATGCTTGCATTTGTGTGTGTGTGTGTGTGTGTGTGTGTGTGTGTGTGTGTGTGTGTGTTTGTGTCTGTGTGCACAGATGCCTGTGTGTACTAATGTATGTGCATGACTGTGGAAGGCAATGATTTGGATTTAGCACTCATTTCTCAAGAAACATTTTTTTGTTTGTTTGTTTCTTGTTTTTTTGACTGATCTCTTACAGGACCTTGGTCTGGCTGCTGAGTCTTGTCTGGTGGCCAATAGACTTTATGTTTTTGTCATCCCTACACTGGAGTTGCAGTTGGGCCACACCACTTCAGGCTGTTTTTTAATTAATGTGGGTAGAGGGCATCAAGTTCAAGTCCCCATGCTTCTGAGATAGAGCTTCTTCAAGTGAGACATCTCTTAGATCAAAGTTGTTCCCTTTTCATTTTCTGAATACAATGTTGTTCTCTAATGCTGGAATTGCATACTCCATCTTCAAGTTATGAAACTTAGCTTTGATAATAGATCGTGAAGATAAATATTTTAGTTACTGATGGCTCATGAGATTTTAGTTTAGTTCATCCACTCATGTGTTTTCAAGCTTCTTATTTTTTAAAATTCAAAATAAAAATTTCAATACAGTATATTCTGATCAAGGTTTCCCCTCCCTCATCTCCTCCCAGTTCTTCCTATCTGCTACCCTTGAACTCCATGCATCCTTTCTCTCTTTTGTTAGAAAAATAGAAGACAAGAAGGGGTTGGGGAAGAGTAAAATAAACACCCCCTTAAAAAAATAACAAAAGAAAAGAATGGGAAATATTTACATAAAACCAAATCCCATCTAAACATTAACTGTAAATCATAATATGCATGGAATATACCAGTAACATTAGGGAAAAATGCCCATTCAGAACAATAGGGACAAAACAATCTCCACAAACACTGTTGGGTTCATCTCATCTTAGTTCTGCAGTACTTGCTGGTCATGGGACTGGTCTTTAGGTATGAGTTAGATATGCAGTGAGTCTTTATTTTTCCTTGGTTTTCTATAGGTAATGGAGAAATAAGTCATTCATATAACTTACTGTAACTTATTGTGTTTTGGGGTTTTTTGTGGTTTGTTTTTTAATTTAATTTAATTAACTAATTTATTTATTTATTTGGTTTTTCGAGACAGGGTTTCTCTGTATAGCCCTGGCTGTCCTGGAACTCACTCTGTAGACCAGGCTGGCCTCGAACTCAGAAATCTGCCTGCCTCTGCCTCCCGAGTGCTGGGATTAAAGGTGTGCACCACCACGCTCAGCTAACTTATTGTTCTTTAGTGATTTCTTTTTTTACTATTTGTAGCTAACTGGTTGTAGTTAGAAAACAAAATTCTGTCCACACATTCCATTAACAAGATCAAAAGAATATTTTCACAACATAACTATGTAAATTTCCTTGCAAATTAATGCTTATTGGAAGATCAAAGAGTTATAAAATTTCTCTGATTATAACACCAAAGCTAATCACTCTGGAGTTATTTTCTAAATCTCTGTATTGCAGAACACTCATCTTTGCATTTATTTCTGCACATGAATTTTCATATACTTTGCCATTTCTAGGTAGTATGAATTTCTGAGTAACTAGAACACTTAAAAATAAATGCCCAAAATGTCTATAAACACTGAAAGATAATACTAAGAAAATGTACTCTGAAATTCAGAACATTTATATCATTCTGAGGAAATGATCCATTTTAGTTGACAAGACCTATCCAAAGGAGAGCATTTGGGCAGTTTGCCCCAAATGACACTGTTGAAAACACTTGCTTTCAATCATTCATTTAAAGGGTGCTATGCTTTCCTGATTGTAGGCTTCCTATGGGTTATGGGAGGAACAATTTATGAATATATGCCAGATAAATTATGGATGGAGTACATTGAAAAGTCAAGACCTTAATATCGATCTATTCACAATCTGCTATTTATAGACTGAATATTGGTAATTGAAGACTTATTTTTTGTAGGTTTGAAGGGATTCAGGTTTAAAAGATGATGTAAAGACTTATCTGGAGGTCAAGATCTAATATAGAATACTAGATGCTAGACTAATAGATATCAAGGATTAGTATCTGTTATTTGACTGACCTAAAAATAATATAACATTTTATGAATACAAGGTCAAGATTTCATTAGTAAAATTTAGTGAAAATTTTACAATCATAAAAATATTGATAACTTAGAGTGTTGTTAAACTATAGTCGAAGGAGCTGGAGGGATGTCTCAGTAGGTAACAATGCAGACAGCTTTTGTAGAGAACTCATGTTAGCTTCACAGAATTCATGTTAACATCTCACAATGACATGCAAATACAGCTGAAGGGACTCTGACTCCCTTTCTAGATCATTTAGGCACCAGTGCACAAAGGATTTCACACATACTGAGACTTTTTAAAAAAATTTGTTAGATATTTTCTTCATTTACATTTCAAATGCTATCCCGAAAGTCCCCTATAACCTCCCCCATCCACCACCCAACTCCCCTACACACCCACTCCCACATCATGGCCCTGGAGTTCCCCTGTACTGGGGGATATAGGTTTGCATGACCAAGCGGCCTCTCTTCCCATGATGGCCAACTAGGCCATCTTCTGCTACATATGCAGCTAGAGACATGAGCTCTAGGGGTATTGGTTAGAACTTGTTCTTCCACCTGTAGGGTTAGAGATGCCTTCAGCTCCTTGGGTTCTTTCTCTAGCTCTTCCATTGGGAACCCTGTGTTCCATCTAATAGCTGACTGTGAGCATCCACTTCTGTGTTTGCCAGGCACTGGCATAGCCTCACAGAAGACAGTTATATCAGGGCCCTTTCAGCAATATTTTGCTGGCGTATGCAATAGTGTTTACGTTTGGTGGCTGATTATGGGATGGATCCCCAGCTGCAGCAGTCACTGGTTGGTCCATCCTTTTGTCTTAGCTCCACATTTGATCTCTGTGACTCCTTCAATGTGTGCTTTGTTCCTATTTCTAAGAAGGGGCAAAGTGTCTTCATTCTTCTTGAGTTTCATGTGTTTTGCAAATTGTATCTTGGGTAATCAGAGTTTCTGGGCTAATATCCACTTATCAGTGAGTACATGTTATGTGAGTTCTTTTGTGATTGGGATACCTCACTCAGGATGATACCTTCCAGATCCATCCATTTGCGTAGGAATTTCATAAGTTCATTGTTTTTAATAGCTGAGTAGTACTCCATTGTGTAAATGTATCACATTTTCTGTATCCATTCCTTTGATGAGGGACATCTGGGTTCTTTCCAGCTTCTGGCTATTATGAATAAGGCTGCTATGAACATAGTGGAACATGTGTCCTTGTTGCCAGTTGGAACATCTTCTGGGTATATGCCCAGGAGAGGTATTGCAAGATCCTCTGTTAGTACTATGTCTAATTTTCTGAGGAACTGCCAGACTGATTTTCAGAGTGGTTGTACAAGCTTGCAGTCCCACCAACAATGGAGGAGTGTTCCTCTTTCTCCATGTCCATGCCAGCATCTGCTGTCACATGAATTTTTACCTTAGCCTTTCTTACTGGTGTGAGGTGGAATCTCAGGGTTGTTTTGATTTGAATTTCCCTGATGATTAAGGATGTTGAACATTTTTTCAGGTGCTTCTCAGCCATTCTGTATAACTCAGTTGAGAATTCTTTGTTTAGCTCCGTGCCTCACTTATTTTTTTTTCAATTTTTATTAGATATTTCTTCATTTACATTTCAAGTGTTATCCAGAAAGTTCCCTATATCCTCCCCACTCCCGGCCCTGCTCCCCTACCCACCCGCTCCCACATCTTGGCCCTGGTGTTCCCCTGTACTGGGGATTTTAAAGTCTGCATGACCAAGGGGCCTCTCTTCCCACTGATGGCCAACTAGGCCATCCTCTTCTATATATGCAGCTAGAGACATGAGCTCAGTGGGTACTAGTTAATTCATGGTTATTCTTCCACCTAGAGGGTTGAAGACCCCTTCAGCTCCTTGGGTACTTTCTCTAGCTCCTTCTTCCTTGGGAACCCTGTGTTCCATCTAATAGCTGACTGTGAGTTTCCACCTCCATGTTTGCCAGGCATTGGTATAGTCTCCCACGAGACAGCTATATCCTGGCCCTTTCAGCACCATCTTGCTGGCATATGCTATAGTGTCTATGTTTGGTGGCTGATTGTGGGATGGATCCCTGGCAGCCGCAGTCATTGGGTCCATCCTTTGGATTCAGCTTCACACATGATCTCTTTAACTCTTTCAATGTGTGCTTTGTGTTCTTAATTCTAGGAAGGGGTGACGTGTCCACATTTTGATCCTCCTTCTTCTTGAGTATCATGTGTTTAGTAAATTGTATCTTGGGTCGTCTAGGTTTCCGGGCTAATATCCACATATCAGTGAGTACATGTTATGTGAGTTCTTTTGTGATGGGTTACTTCACTCAGGATGATGGCCTCCAGATCCATCCATTTGCCTAGGAATTTCATATATTATTGTTTTTAATAGCTGAGTAGTACTCCATTGTGTAAATATAGCAAATTTTTTGTATCCATTCCTCTGTTGAGGGACATCTGGGTTCTTTCCAGTTTCTGGCTATTATGAATAAGGCTGCTATGAACATAGTGGAACATGTGTCCTTATTACCAGATGGAATATCTTCTGGATATATGCCCAGTAGAGGTATTGCAGGATCTTCTGGTAGTACTATGTCCAATTTTCTGAGGAACCGCCAGACTGATTTCCAGAGTGGTTGAACCAGCTTGCATTCCCACCAACAATGGAGGAGTGTTCCCCTTTCTCCACATCCACGCCAGCATCTGTTGTCACATGAATTTTTGATCTTAGCCATTCTTACTGGTGTGAGGTGGAATCTCAGGGTTGTTTTGATCTGCATTTCCCTGATGATTAAGGATGTTGAACATTTTTTCAAGTGCTTCTCAGCCATTTGGTATTCCTCAGTTGAGAATTCTTTGTTTAACTCTGTGCCCCACTTTTTAATGGGGATATTTGATTTTCTGGTGTCCAACTTCTTGAGTTCTTTATGTATATATATTGGATATCAGTCCCCTATCTGATTTAGGATTGGTAAAGATCCTTTCTCAATCTGTTGGTGGCGTTTTTGTCTTATTGACAGTATCTTTTGCCTTACAGAAGCTTAGCAACTTTATGGCGTCCCTTTGGTCAATTCTTGGTCTTACAGCACAAGCCTTTGCTGTTCTATTCAGGAATTTTTCTCCAGTACCCATATCTTCAAGGCTTTTCCCCACTTCCTCCTCTATAAGTTTCAGTGTCTCTGGTTTTATATGGAGTTCCTTAAACCACTTAGTCTTCTCCTTAATACAAGGAGATAAAAATGGATCAATTCCCAGTCTTCTACATGATAACTGCCAGTTGTGCCAGCACCATTTGTTTAAAATGCTCTCTTTTTTCCACTGGATAATTTTAGCTCCCTTGTCAAAGATCAGGTGACCATAGGTGTGTGGATTCATTTCTGGGTTTTCAATCCTATTCCACTGATCTACCTGTCTGTCGCTGTATCAGTACCATGCAGTTTTTATTAGAATTGCTTTGTAGTACAGCTTGAGATCAGGCATGGTGATTCCACCAGAGGTTTTTTTTTATTGTTGAGAAGAGTTTTTGCTATCCTAGGTTTTTTGTTATTCCAGATGAACTTGCAAATTGTCCTTTCTAAATCATTGAAGAATTGAGTTGGAATTTTGATGGGGATTGCATTGAATCTGTATATTGCTTTAGGCAAGATAGCCATTTTTATTATATTGATCATGCCAATCCATGAGCATGGGAGATTTTTCCATCTTCTGAGATCTTCAATTTCCTTCCTCAGAGACTTGAAGTCCTTATCATACAGATCTTTCATTTCCATTGTTAGAGTCACACCAAGATATTTTATATTGTTTGTGAATATTGTGAAGGGTGTTCTTTCCCTAATTTCTTTCTCAGCCCATTTATCCTTTGTATAGAGAAAGGCCATCAATTTGAGTTAATTTTATATCCAAACATTGCACTGAAGCTGTTTATCAGGTTTAGAAGTTCTCTTGTGGAGTTTTTGGGGTCACTTATATATACTATCATGTCATCTGCAAATAGCGATATTTTACCTTCTTCTTTTCAAATTTATATCCCCTTGACCTCATTTTGTTGTTGAATTGCTCTGGCTAGTAATTCAAGTGCTATATTGAATAGTAGGGAGAAAGTGGTCAGCCTTGTCTAGTGCCTGATTTTAGTTGGATTGCTTCAAGTTTCTCTCCATTGAGTTTGATGTTGGCTACTGGTTTTCCGTATATTTCTTTTATTATGTTTATGTATGGTCCTTGAATTCCTGATCTTTCCAAGCCTTTTATCATGAATGGGTGTTGGATTTTGTCAAATGCTTTCTCAGCATCTAAAAAGAGGATCATGTGGTTTTTATCTTTGAGTTGTTTATATAGTGGATTACGTTGATGGATTTCTGTATATTAAACCATCCCTGCATTCCTGGGATGAAAGCTATTTGGTCATGATGGATAATTGTTTTGATGTGTTCTTGGATTCGGTTAGCGAGAATTTTATTGAGTATTTTTGCATCGATATTCCTAAGAGAAATTGTTCTGAAGTTCTCTATCTTCGTTGTGTCTTTATGTGGTTTAGGAATCAGAGTAATTGTGGCTTCATAGCATGAATTGGGTAGTGTACCTTCACTTTCTATTCTGTTGAATAGTTTGAGAAGAACTGGAATTGTGTCTTCTTTGAAGGTCTGATAGAACTCTGCACTAAACCCATCTAGTCCTGGGCTTTCTTTGGTTGGGAGACTATTAATGACTGCTTCTACTTCATTAAGAGATATAGGACTGTTTAGGTCATTAAACTGATCCTGATTTAACTTTGGTACTTGGTATCTGTCTAGAAACTTGTCCATTTCATCCAGATTTTCCAATTCTTTTGAATATAGTCTTTTGTAGAAGGATCTGATGGTGTTTTGAATTTCCTCAGGATCTGTTGTTATGTCTCCCTTTTCATTTCTGATTTTGATAATTAGGATGCTATCCTTGTACCCTCTAGTGAGTCTGGTTAAGGGTTTATCTATCTTGTTAATTTCTCAAATAACCAGCTCCTGGTTTGATTGATTCTTTCAATAGTTCTTTTTCTTTCCACTTGGTTGATTGATTTCACTCCTGAGTTTTATTATTTCCTGCCTTCTACTCCTCTTGGGTGAATTTGCTTCCATTTGTTTTAGAGCTTTTAGATGTTATGTCAACCTACTAGTGTATGCTCTCTTCAGTTTTTTTTTTTTTTTTTTTTTCTGGAGGAGGAAGAAGGGGGAGGAGGGTAGCAAGCAGTCTCAACCTGAAAACGCAAGCGAGCCCCCATCACCTGCTCCACGGCCCACATCATTCATCAGGAAAAAAATGAATAATAAATATATTACAGTTGTGTGCCTGTACCAAAAAAAAAGAAAGAAAGAAAGAAAGAAAGAAAGAAAGAAAGAAAGAAAGAAAGAAAGAAAAAGAAAAGAAAAGAAAAAAGAAATCTTTAGACTCAAAAATCTAGGATAGATCCTTGGTTTTTGAAGAGTGCTAGAAAACTCAAATTACTTGTTCTTTTGTCCTGGTTTGGATATGGGTTAGGTATGGCCAGATAACATCAGTCTAGTTAAGACCAGTGGATGTTAAATAAGTGGCACCAAAAATCATATGAAAAAGAAGGCTAGAAATAGAACTATTAGTGTATTCTGACT